>PVJO010016230.1:0-42622 GCA_004026905.1 Hystrix cristata | reverse complement strand
TTTTTTTTTTTTTTTTTTTTTTTTTTTTTTTTTTTTTTTTTTTTTTTTTTTTTTTTTTTTTTTTTTTTTTTTTTTTTTTTTTTTTTTTTTTTTTTTTTTTTTTTTTTTTTTTTTTTTTTTTTTGTGGTGCCGGGGATCGAACTCAGGGCCTTGTGCTTGCAAGGCAAGCACTCTAATCACTGAGCTAAATCCCCAGGCCAGTCTATGGTATTTTGTTATGACAGTTCTATCAGACTAATACAGATTTTGCTACCAAAAGAGTGGTGCTGGTGTGACAAATACTTTAAAATGTGGAAGTAGCTTCAGAATTGGGTAATGGGTAGTGGCTGTAGGAATTTTCAGATATAGGCCAGAAAAAGCCTAGGATGCCACGAAGGGCCTGTTGGTAGGAAAACGAGCATTAAAAATGATTACGATGAAGTCTCAGGTGGAAATGAGCATGTTACTGGGAACTGAAGAAAAAGCAATCCAGTTATAAAGTGGCAAAGAACTTGACTAAATAGTATCCTTTATGAGTGCATGAAAAATAGAATTAAAGAGCAATGAACTTGGATTTTTAGCTGGGGCAATTTCTATGGAAGAGCGGAAGTTTGGGCCTTTTGTATCCTTGCTACTTTTAGTAAAATGTGAGAGGAGAGAGAAAATAGCTAATTAAAAAGCAATTGGAACTTGAGGATTTGAAAATCATCAACATGTAATAAAAGAAACATAAAAAGCACGTTCTGGAGAGAACAATAAGATTATGGCAAGACTATCACTTCTAAAGAGCTTATTGGGCTACACTAGCTGAAACACTGCCAGTTTGAACTAAAGGGAGCAGAGACAGGATAAAACGAAGGAAGGCTATAGCACATCTGGGATTCCAAAGGATAGGACAAAACAGCTATTTAGGAGTAAATGTGAATTATTAATGAAGAAAATTAAAGTATGATCCTGAAGGTCATTCACAAATCCTCATTAGATGCCACTCGTACCATAAGTCCAGACCACATGGGCTGGGAGTGGGGAGAGGGTGTCTCCTCCTCAGTTACAGTAGGCAAAGCTGCCATGATTCTGAGCCAAGGGGACAGTTCTACGCCCATAACGAGGGGTAGAGTTGCTGCCCGGGGAGGAAGCTTCAGTTTCGTCAAGAGCAAGCTGGTGACACTGTTAGTTCAGTGGGTCTGGAGAACGGTGCATCAAGTCAAAGGGAATTATTCTTGAACCTTAAAATCTAATAGAATATCTCTTGTTAGTGTAAGCTTTGGAATTTAACTTTTGAAACTGTCAAAACTTTCTTTTTCCTGACTTCTTTCTTTTGGAATGAAAATATTTATCTTTGGTCTTTCTCAGCATTTTATTTTGGAAGCATTTGACTTGCCTGATTCCCTAGGTTCAAAGCAGGAGAAGAGTTTTGCCTCAGAATAAATTATTCCTCAATTTGCTCCGATTCTCAATCTAGATGGTATTTAATTAAGACCTTGACTTAGGCTTGATGAAGAGATGGATTAACACTTTGGCAACTTCTTATATGGGGTAAATGTATTTTCATGTGAGAAGGGCATAAATTTGGGGATTTAGAGGTTGGAATGTTACAGACTGATTTTACCTTCCAAAATTCATATTTTAAAGTCATAACATCCAATATGGCTGTACTCGGAGGTAAGACTTGTTAAGAGGTAATTAAGGGTAAAGCAGATCAGAAATGTGGGGTCGTACTTCATGAGGACTGGTGTATTTATCAAAGGAAGAGACACCAAAAGTGTAGGGCCACAGGGGAAAGAATTGTTAGAACACAGTAACAAGGTAGCCACCTGAAAGCCAGTTGAGAGGCATCAGGACAAAAACCAAAAAACTGACATCTTGAACTTCCAGCCTCCAGAACTATGAAAAATCAATTTTTGTCATTAAAACACACAGTGTTTAGTACTTTGTCATGGCAACACTAACAGATTAATATAATCACCAAGCGTAACTTTGTGAGTCCAGACAATGGACATTAGAGTAATTCCAAAATGTATAGCTCATTATTGAAAATAGACTTTCTGACTAGCTATTGATGTTATTCCTAGATATCATGCAATTCTTCAGCTGAATTTTTCAGAAACTATGACATAAAACATGAGGTTGAAAACCTTCACCCACCACAGGAAGAAACATCAGGAGTAACATTCATGCAGTACAGCAGAAAATTTTGTTATGTGGTACAAAGTACCAATTTGTTGGATTCAAATAAAAGATAAATGGAGTTATAGAAGAAATAACTCTCCATGAGAATGCTGACACTACTACTTTTTAAGGGATTTTTAGATATGTATCCAGAAGAACTTACTGGACACAATTTATCAATATAAATGAGGAACGTATTTGTGATGAAAAGAACGAAGATATCCCATGGGGTTTGACACTGGTGGAAAAATTAAAGGTATCCTGACAAAATACTTCGTGTTATTGACAATACAAAATTAAAATGGATAATAAAATTTTGAAAAATTATTGTTGAAAACTGATGAAATTTTTGAAAAGAGTATAAAAATTTTGTCTGGATCTAGAAGTATCTCACTTTGTATATGTATGTTTGGTAGAAGGCATCAGCTGTTCAAACTACTCTTAAAGTTTGATTCAAAGAAAATATATTTTATGTCTTATATAGGCTAAGAAATTTTGGTTTTTCTCTTTTTCATTTCTGCATACATTTATAAATAAAAGTCAAAAAATGATTAATACTTTGACAAAATTTGTTAAAGATTATAGAAAACTTATGGTTAATTTTTCTCATTAATTTCTTTGCAATTACTAAAAAACCTGCTTTTTTTCAAATTATGCATATATGTGTTTGTCAACGTATTAATCATTTAATAATAATTTAAATTTCTTTAAGCTGGGTAGCTACTGAAAAGAATGCCAATTTGTCTTCTATTTCCTGCATTTCAGTGCACTTTGGCATAACAATAGCAAGGATCGGATGAAAAATTTTAAAATACCTATAATACCATGCTGTGTCTATCTAATACTAGTTTTAATTTGTATCACTATTTTTGCAGTCCCATACCTGTACAAGATGAGAATTGTTATAAAGTGGTACCTCAGTTCATGAACGCTTTTGTTTGCAAACAATTTGGTTCACAAACAGAAGTGTTTGGCAAAATTTTGTGTTTGTATGTGAACTCTGCATCAGGCGATGAACAGGAGTGCAGCCATCTTTACTGCACAAACACCCAAACACCCATGTGGCCATCTTTTCCAGAATGATAGAATGAATTAAGTTTGTGAACCAAGGCTCCACAGTATTTTATTTCATTTATATGTGGCTCTTTTCATTTTAATGGTATCTACCTGGAGAAAGCCCTGGGGATTAAAATGGCAAGTGTTCCATGCAGAATAAAAGTACAGTAAAGATAACTGCAGAATATAGATGGGAGAGATACAAATGATGCATTATCTCTGGGCAACAGTGTGGGCAGAGAGACCCAAAGTCAAATGAGGAGACTCCCAGCCAAGCTTGGAGAGGACTTGGAGAAAATTCACTGGCAAATTATCCACACCCTAAACACAAAGTATCACATAAGAAATTTAAATTTCTAGTAGATGGAGGGTAACCATAACAAAATCTTCAAACCCAGCATCACTTTTTTTTTTTTAAATTTTATTTTTGTTTGTTTGATTGTTTGTTTTGGTGCTGTGGATCGAACTCAGGGCCTTGTACTTCCTAGGCAAGCACTCTAACCACTGAGCAAAATCCCCTGTCCCCTCAGCATCACTTCTAACTAATCCAAAACACACTAAAATTCCAGCAGAAAGAAGTCATGTAGTTCTCCAAACATGGAAATGGTTTACCTCATTGTCTACTCTTCTGTATACTACAGTCCTTTTTTTCCCCAATGGCAACAACAAAATTGCAAGATATACAAAAAGGCAACAAAAGAAACATTGTGAGGAGACAAAGTCATCAAAACTAGACTCACATGCATGACACAGATATTAAAATTATTGGACTTAGAATTTAAAATAACTATGATAATATATTGAGTCATCTAATAGAAAAAGTAGACAACATGCAATATTACTTTGGTAATTTAATCAGAGAGATGGAATCTATAAGAAAAAATCAAATAGAAATACTAGAAGAATATTTTTGCAATTCCTCATTTCTCAATTTTATGCATAGAAAATCATTCTTTGTGCTGACACTAGAGACATTTGTTTTCTTCTTTTATTTTTAGTCATTTGATTACACTGCACTCATTATTTTATATGGAATTTATTTTACAGAAAGATGCAAGAACATAATTTATTTTGTTTTCTAATTGACAGTTGAGAAACTGGTGTTACGCATATTCATTTATAATATCACCACACACTTCATTCTTAAGGCAGACCTTTATTTATGCATTTTTGTTATGACAGGGATATGATGTAAAGATATTGCCTCATTCTGATATACAGTAGGAGAAGTTCATTCTCACTAATTTTCTGCATTATAATTTTTGCGATCTGAAAAACCACATGTACCTCATTAATATGGAGAAATTTAATTTACCAGTTAAAAACACAAAAAGAAAATAGAAATTTTCGTGTATGATTTCATCTTTTATTTCCTCAGATGTATTTTAAATAACTTTGATTATTTAAAATAATTTTATATAATTTTATATAATTATATTTTTATAATTATATAATTTTATATAATTTATAATTTTATATTTAAAATTATATAATTTTAGTTTTCTGAGACATATATTAAATTTGTGAATGCAATTAAAGAGTATTGACATTTATAAAGATGTCTCTCCAATTAGTAAGCTTTTTTATATAAAAATTTTAATCTTATGCATTTTGCGTACATTTGTGTTACATTTTTATAAAATAATATTTTGTTGTTATAATTCCATTTCTTTCAATATTTTGTTTACTTATTGAGTCTACATTATGATCATTTCTTTACCTCAGTGAATACTGCATTTCCTTTATGTGGATCTATGTATACTTACATGATACGACAAAAGTAATATATTTTCAGTAAAAGAATCAATTTTTATTGATCAACTTTTTGAAAATTAGATGGTTTTTTACACAGAAGAATCTGCATGATACATTTGGTTTTTCCAGTTGTAATATTACATTTTACATAGTGCACTAAGACCAAAAATGAGTGAAGTTACCCTGAAATTATCAAAGATTTATTGAGTATTTCTAATATACACAATATTTTGCTACATAGTTGAAATACAACTTCCTCAAACTCTATAATCGATGAAGGAAAATACATATGCCCTGAATTAATCCAATTGTATATTTCTTTTTTTTTTTTTTTTTTTTGGTGGCTGGGATGATCGAACTCAGGGCCTTGTGCTTGAAAGGCAAGCACTCTAACCACTGAGCTGAATCCCCAGCCCCAGTTCTAGATAAATATTGTTGTACATTATATCAAAGTTACACATAAAGAACTCTAATACCCATGGAGCAAAGAAGAAAAAGGTTAATACTGAGTAGCATGATTAAAGAAAGTTTCATCTGACAGGTACAGTTTGAAGTAGGAGTTTGGATAACATTAAGACTAGATCAATCCCTGCACCTTAAAGTTGAAGATACTAGGTAAAATCTTAAAAGAATGTACCATGTCTCACAGTGCCAGTTTAAGAACAACAAGAAACTACATTACATGTATCTTGGACTCAAACCCGGTTTTCCATTATTATACAGTACTGTACCTACATTAAGGAAAACTCAGTCAGTAGTCAAAGGAATCTGTTTTATAATAAAGAATTTGTCTGGGTTTTGTCCCTGGTTTCTGGAAGGGACTTTCTAAAACTTCTCAATTTTGAAGTGATGGAAATGTCTTTTTTATTTCACTCAGTCCATTCCTGATACTATGCTAATGGAGTGACTAGTGGCGAGGCCCTAGAAAATGACAAGGTAGGGGCTAGCCATGCTGAAAATACTGACTATATGAATAGAAGACTTAGCTTTGCAGTCATGTGATATCAGAATGATCTCCTGACTTCCAGAAAAAGGAGGCGGGAAGAAGTGACTATAGTCATATAGCCGACTGACAATACCTACATACTAAAAGCCCATTAAAAATTCTGAACACTAGAAGTCTGATTGAACTTCCTCATTGATGGTACACATAAATTTGCCAGAAATCAATGCTTTGTTTGATTATTAATTGCACTAGGGAATAAACCCAGGATCGTCACACTAAGTAACATTCCCAGGCTTTTTCTTAATTTTTCATTTTGAGAAAATGTCTTGCTAAGTTGCCCAGATTGGCCTAGAACTTCCAATCCTCCTGCCTCGCTTCCCCAAGTAGGGTGTTGCAGTCCAAAATTCTGATTCTTCCAGAATTCCCTCATTGTATCTTTTTATTTGACTGATCCTTATTTGTAATCTTTATAATAAAACCATACTAAACATAGTGATTTCCTGAGTTTTGTGAATTGTTCTAGCAAATTATCAAGCCTAAAAAGGTAGTGGGAACTCCCAAATTTGATGCCAGTTTGTCAGAAGTTCAGATGACTTGGGAATCACGGTACTCCTAAATCTGGTGGCTGGTGTCTAAAAACAGAGGAATCTTGTGGAAAGCTGTGTCCTTAAATCATGATCTTTTGACCTAATTCCAGGAAATTTGTGTCAGAATTATACTGCACAGCCCATAATCAATGAGTTCACATAATAAATACTGCTCTAAAGTAATATACTAAATTAACAAAAGCTGAAGCCACAATCCAGTAGGGATCCAGAGTAAATTAAAGTGTTATGGTTTAGATCTAGATTGTCACCCAAAACTGTCATGAGCTCAGAGGCAGGGCTTTTGGAAGTGATTGGATGATGGGGACATTGTATCCATGGGTAGATTCCTCCTCTAATGAATTCACCAGCTGAGAGTGTTGTTAAGACATGGGACCTGATTAGAGGTGGGTCACTGCAGGCATAGCCTGGAAAGGTACATCTCCTTCCACACGGCCCCTTTCTCTATATCCTGGCTGTTGTAAGACGAACAGCTTTCCTCCATGCCAGGTCCTTCCACATGTCATTTCTGCATTTGAGCTTGCATCCATGAACTGAAAATTCTAAAATTAGGAGTCAAACCAAACCTCTCCTCCTTTAAGATATAAGTGTTGGGTACTTTATCCCAGTGATGAGAATGTGACTAAATACTACTTGAGAAGCTGACATAGGAGGATGGAAACTTCTAGCCCAGCCCGGACAATTTAGCACGACCTTTCTTCAAATAAAAATACAAATTAAAATCTAAAAGGCTGAAGATGTAGGATGTAGCTCAATATTAAGGCCCTAGGTGTAATCCCTAGTGCAAGAGAGAGAGAGAGAGAGAGAAAGGAAGGGAGAGAGGAAGGAAGAAAGGAAGGAAGGAAGAAAGAAAGGAACGAAGGAAGGAAGGAAGGAAGGAAGGAAAGAAGGAAGGAAGGAAAGAAGGAAAGAAGGAAAGAAGGAAGGGAGGAAGAGAATAGCCTCCTGGCAATTTTATGTATACCATGAGCCAGGAAGTTCATCAAACCTTTAAGTGTTCAGAATTTTTAGTGGGTTTTTAGTATGCAGGTATGATGGATTGAATCATTGTCTGTGTGACTGAACTCATTCTCCACCCATCTCCCATTCTGGATTTAGGAGGTCAGCCTGATCATACATGACTGCGAAGCTCAATCTTCTATTCATGTAGTATTTTCAGTATGCCAATGCCCATCCTGAAACTTTCTAGGCTGATTTATCCCTGTACTTTAATATGAAAAGTTACAAGAACGAGTTCCCTAGTAAGCACATCCACAGGCCAGTGAGAAGTTTTTTCCCTACAAGAAGCATGTTGTTAATAGTATATTGCCTATAAGCTAATTCACTGTGTGACCAGTTATAACACAACAAACTTCTTAAATCTCATAACAAAATACATATCCTAAATCTTAACCAATTAAAATAAGTGAAGTAAGGAATGAATGACTCAGAAATAACAGATTTCAATAAAAATGAAATTACTAAGGACCCTTTCTGCAGTGTAAAAATTATAATTTTCAGTTCCATTTAGTCTGGCTATGAAATCATATCAAATTAGGAGATGAAAAAAAAAAAGAAAAAAGATTTAAATACCCACATTCACCTTTATCCAGAGCTTATCATTTTATTAACTCATCTTTTGTACCAGTGACACATTTTTATAAGCCTTAAAGTTTCAAAACATTAAATAGAGAAGGATAAAGCAATATATTGTAAATGCTAGGAAACTGCAATTTTATTTCAGGAAAAGTAATAATAGTAATTTTTGATCCATAAAACAAACTTAGTGATCTTTCTGGCTCTTCTGAGATATATCATCTACAACAACAATATTTTATTTTCAGTTTCCATATACTGCAGGTTTTTTTGAAGTCTTATAAAAAGGAATATGGAAATAGCATGATAAATAGTTCTAATATGCATACTCAGTATCTTCAAAAGCATTTCTGCAAAAGATTTGTTATTCTGATGAGTTGTTCTGGCACTGGAAAACTATTGATATTTTGAGGTATTGATAACCAACAATTTCAATATATGAAATGGGTAATTATTTTTTATCACTAGTTTTGACTTTCTTATAACTTAATTTTTTTTCTTTTGAGTAAAAAAAGAAGCATAAAACACACATATTTTAACAAATGAAAGGAAATTAAGAAATTCAGTATAAGTATATTTTGTAGTATTTTCACACATCATTTAAGGAGACATTCATTAATTTGGATTACCTTGTACTGCTTTATGATAGAAAGTGAAATGAGAATTTTGTATAATATCTGGGAGTTCTCAACTTGTGAAAGTTTTCAATAAAATTTTTCCCTCAATGCTGTAGTTTATGGCTGAATATTATTATCATCCATAGGCTAGAAATTGGGCCAATCTATTACATAGTCAACAATAAGTAAGTTATACAATACCAGTAAAATGGTATAATTAAGCAATGTTGCCACAGGAGTGTAAAAATTGTAAGGCAGGCTTTTTTCAAAAAATTCATTATAAATCGGTATTTGTAATGTTTACATTTTACCAATAGATGACACCAGAGGTTAAGAATTGTAAGCTTCCTTTTTAAGCATGGGAGGTGGGTAGTCACTGTACTGTATATGTTAGTTGTGAAATTGATGCATGCTAATACCTGCTGGTAAGTGAACATAAAACTAGAGACTAAGGACTACTATTCCTCTGATATATACGCTTTTGTGTGTATTTCTAATACATACATGTTTTGGATTACTTTTGCAGTACAGTCTAAACTAACAGAAGTAGTAGAACAATGATTTACAATAAACTGCTTATCTGGTTACAAAAGTTATCGTTACCTTTAGGGCTTTTTCATTTTAGCCCATGTGTATCTACCGTCATACAATATCATAGCACAAAAACAAAACTGAAAAGTGGCTAACATTCACAAAGGAAGGAAGTCCACCTTTCAAATGAACAATTGGAACTTTCATCATATTTGCATTAAGAAGAATATTCATTTGTTAGGTTAAGATTATTATATGTTGCTGGAAACTGAAAGTAATAATTTGACTAGAGCTTGAATGTGACATGTGAAATATTTTTTTATTGTAAATTGACAATTTGAATTGAATACTAGCTTGTTACATATTCATCACCTCAAATACCTAACAATTTTTGTGGTGAGAAAAATTGAAATTTAGTTTTGCAGCAATTTTAAGTATAAAATACTCTATTATGAACTATATTCACCACACTGTATAAGAAAATTCAAAAAATTATTTCTGTATTTTACAAGTTTTCTATGCTTCAGTAATCATTTCCCCACTACTCCCACCACACAGCCTCTACAGTCATCATTCTACTCTCAGCTTCTATAAATTAGATCACCTTGGATTCCACATATAAGTGAGAACACACTGTGCATTCTACCCTATAGTGTGTGAGTTCTTTGTCCTCGGACTCAAACAAGCTTGGACAGAAAATAATCAAAACCAAAAAAAGTCCTATCCATACGGAACATGCACAGACATTATCGCATGCTATTATTCCCTAAACACTGCATTACGGCAATAATCTACATAGAATTTACATTGTATTAGGAATGATAAGTAATCTAGCTATTGTTTAAGGATATGGAAGGATGTGTATATGTTATATGCAAATATCATGCCATTTTATATAAGGGATATGAGCATCACAGATATTGCTATCCACCTGGGGTTTTCAGAATCAATCCCTCAAACCACTTCAGCCACTTCTGAACACCATTCTACTCTCTAATTTGATTCCATGTATAAGTGAGATCATGCAGTGTTTAGCTTTCTGAGCCTTGCTTAATTCACATGGCCTGTCATTCTCTAATCTCATCCATGTTGTCACAAACTTAAAAAGTCTTTTTTAATGCTGAAGAGTATTCTATTGTGTATGTAGTCTACATTTTCTTTACCCATTTATCTGGTGGTAGACATTTAGGAATTGCGAATAATGCTACAATAAAATTGGGAGTATAGATAGCACTTTGACAAAATGACTTCAAATATATTTTAGAAAGACCTACAAATGAGATTGCTGGATCAAACTGCAATTTTACTATTTTCAGGATTTGCACATAGTTTTGTCTAATGAATATACTATTTTACTTACCTACCAGTAGTGTAGAAGTATTTTGGGTATTAGACTTGTCAGATTATGGCTGGAAAATACTTTCTTCCAATCTGCAAATTGTCTTTGCATCCTATTAATTGTATCATTTGCTGTTCAAAAATTTTAAGTTAAATCTAATCACATGTGTATTTTTTATTGAGTTTATCTTTAGTAAAATTATTGTTCAAGCCCATGCTCCAAAATTTTTACCATGTATTTTTTTCTAGTACTTTTAGAGCATCTGTTCTTATGTTTAAGATTTTAATCTATTTTGAGTTGATTTTTAATATGGTGTGAGATAATCCAATTCCATTCTCCTGAACATAGATATCTAGTTTTTCCATCAGCATATATTAAAGAGAATATCACTTTCTTACTGCATGTTCTTGGCATTTTATGAAAACTCAGTTGCCCATACATGCCATATATGTGTGGATTCATTTGTGAACTCTCTACTCTGTTCTATTTTTCATTTTGTCTAATTTTTGCTAATACCATGCTATTTAATTACTACAGTTTTAGCAACTATTTTGAAATCAAGTAGTGTAATACTTCTTTTTGCACAAGATTATCTTGGTTATTTGCTTTTTCTTGTGGTTTTACATAAATTTTTGATTATGCTTTTCTAATTCTATGAAAAATAATGGAATTTTGATAAGATCCCATTGGAACCATAGATCACTTTGAATAGTATGGACATTTTAACAATGTAAATTCTAACAATCCAGGATGGTGTAGTGCCTTTCCACTCATTTGTGTTTTCTTCAGTTTCTTTCATCAGTGTTGTATAGTTTTCAGTGGATAGGTGCATAGCTCTTTTACATTTACAGTCAAATATATTCTGGCATATTTCACTTTTATAGCTGTTGTAAATGGATTTTTCTGATCATTTCTAAGAGGTTCACCATTAGATCATATAAATACAATGGATTTTGTGTGTGGATTTGAATCTTGCAAATTTATTGTATTCATTTATTCTAAGTTTTTGCATAATCTTTCGGCTATTCTTTATGTAAGATCATGTTATCAGCAGCAAGTATTTTACTTCTTCCTTCTCTATTTGAGTGATTTTTATACAATTATTTTTCTTTATTGCTGTGCTAGGACTTCCAGTACTGTGTTGAATGGAAATGACAAGAGTGGGCAAGCTTGTCTTGTTCCCAATCTTAGAGGAAATGCTTTCAATTGTTCACCATTGAGTATGTTAACTGTGGACGTCTTATATATGGCCATTATTGTTTTAACCCTAATGTGGTGAGAGCTTTTATCATGAAAGAATATTACATTTCGTCAAATGCTTTTTAAAAGCCATTAAGATGGTCATAAGGATGTTGTTCTTCATATCACTATTTCAATGTATCACATTTAATGATTTTCATATGTTGAAACTTTCTTGTATCAAGGAGGAATCTGGCATTACAGTGGATTAATATGTTGCAGAATTTGGTTTGTTCATATTCTGTTGGGTTTTACATCTATATTGGTGAAGAATATAGGTCTATAATTTTTCTCTGTTGTAAAATTCATGTCTGGCTTGGTATCAGAATAATGCTCATCTTATAAAAAAGTTTGGAAGTGTTACCCATTCTTTGTTTTTTTTCTGGAAGACTTTAGCAATGATTGGTATTAGTTCTTTAAATATTTGGAAGATTTCAACCATGATGCCATCAGATCTTGGGCTTTTCTTTGGCAAGATGTTTTTTATTACTGATCTATTATCTTTACTTGGTTTTGGTCTATTCAGATTTTGTATGTCTTCGTAATTTTGTGTTTATAGGTTACAGGGGATTATAAATATATCCATTTCTGCACCCGCCCTACCTAAGAAGGATCTTTTTGAATGGACTTTTTGGCTGAAGAGATCTGTTAAACTTTCTGGGTCATGCTAATCTAGCCACTTTCCTTCCCTGAAATGTCCAGAGATGGAAGGCTCCCTGAGTGAGAATGGTCATCAGACAGGATTTTGGACTGATTGGACCCGCCACTTGACTTCCCATGTCAAATCAGTCCAGCCTCTTTGCTTTCCTGAGATGGGAGAAGACAGGAATCTCCTTACCTGGGTGATGTCATTGGTGTAGACTCAAATCTGACAAGAAGACTAGCAGTAGAGGGACTCAAGCTGGATTGTGCTTGCCACCACGCTTTTGAAGCCAACCAACTCAGCTTTATGGGTGTGTCAAGATAGACTAATATCTGATCTGGTGACACCACTGGGATGAGCACAAAGGCACTACTAAGATCAGCACAGTGCTCACTATAACTTTTGCCTACTTTCTTTATTTCAACCTGACCAAGGTGGTCTAGCCAGGCCATCTCGCCTAGTGTTTCTGTGAGATGAGACTATAGTGGGTTTCCTGGGAAACATCTCAAAATGCCAGGGAAGCAGAATGACTGTTTCTTTTTCTCTTTTCTCTTGTAGAAACTATAGACTCATAGAAATACTGTCTGCGATTGTGCTGACTTGTGGGTCAGGGAAGGCAGCACACCAGCCTGAGACCATTTTTATTACCTTTCTAATTCAAATTACACTCAGTTCTGTAGACTAGGTGGGTGTCTCAGTTTCTGAGTGTTCC
This sequence comes from Hystrix cristata, assembly GCA_004026905.1. NCBI lineage: Eukaryota > Metazoa > Chordata > Mammalia > Rodentia > Hystricidae > Hystrix > Hystrix cristata. The sequence continues at coordinate 29,456 of PVJO010016230.1, read as the reverse complement.
GGTTTTCAAAACTATGTTCTAAACTACGGATAATTACTACATCAACTTTCTGCAAAGATTGGAGACTGAGGCTTTTTATCATGTCATGTTGCTCAGGTCATGCTGAAAAGCGAAATATTAATGACAAAACCAATTTCATGACATTCCTATTGATTGTTATTTATTGATGGGCCATCATTGCTTTTATGTGGCTGAATTATGTTTAATTTTGATAAATGCAGATATGTTTATAAACCATAGTTCTGTAAACTCATGTAAATATAAATGCAAGGAGACAGGAAAGGGGGAATAAAAGAGTAAGTTAAACTTATTGACAATGAACTGTGCCGATCTCTGCTAGGTACTTTGAAATACCTCATTTAATACTCAAAGCAACTCTATTTTGAATGTAACATTATTACCTCCATTTTTCAGATGCATAAATGGAAATTCAAAAAGTTTAACAATTGTGGCAAAATTATAAAGGTATTAAGTAGTAGAATTGGGACTTAAATTCATCTAGATGTGCTGGAGACAGTAGTTTATATTCCTTTTGTTTTACTAAGATGCACCCCAAAACTCAAAGCCTTACATACAGTCCTATCAGTCTTGTTGGTTGGTTGAAAACATGAAAAGTTATGACTAGTTCATTTAACATAATCATATTTACAGGTACCTTAATTTTCTTTGTTAACAAGAGTATTAAAATGATGTTAATTTAGGGGTTGGGGATTTAGCTCAGTGGTTAGAGAGCTTGACTCATGAGCACAAGGCCCTGAGTTCGAACCCCAGCACCAAAAAAAAAAAAAAAAAAGATGTTAATTTAAAAAATTTTAAAAATTAATTACTAATTCACTGATGAGTAAAATAGCCAGCCTGAAATTGCTAGGGGTCAGATTATCCGTGTTGTACTTATAGATCTGCCACTAACTGTGTTTGTGCCCTGACTAATGTCATTTTGCTCACTAAAATTCAACTTCCGTGCCACTAAAATGGAGAGAGATGAAATGCATCTGCATTCTTTTAAAAATATATCACATTAGTAAATATTTTTTATTAAAAGAAAATTAAATGAAATTCCTACATATAAAGAACATGAAAGTACAGTTTTAAGGAATTCTAAGGCTGGAGTTCCACGGCTCCACTTTATTAGCTTTCCCTTCATAATAACCTTCCGGCATTCCCCCAGGCAAGTCTAGAAAGCTAGAAAACTACTTAACTGAAAGAAGAAAGGTAGCGCCAAAGACATTAATGTGTAATCTTTTAAGGGAGTTTTAAATTATCCAGTGAGGCTTACCATCTGTTGAAGGGCTTCAGAGTGAAAGGACTAGAATGAATTCAACATGTTATATTAACTTATATCATTAAACTCATAAATTAAGCTTTTCTGTATTTTTATGATGGCAAATAATTTTCTAGGCTTCCAGAATATAAGTGGGGGCTGAATGAAGGCAAGCCATAGAAACTATGAAAAAGAATTTTCTCACTATGGTAAGAATCCTGTGAGAAAGAAAAGGAAGAAGTACCAAAGGTTTGATCTGTAAGCCAGGCTCAAATAAATAAGGCTTCCTCAACTGAAGTCATGTATGTCATATCCACTGGAATCATTCTTCCTTCCTCTTGAAGATATGTACCTCTCACAACATTCTGTGGGTCTCTTGAGTGATCGCCTATGCTGTTGCAACTGAATTTGCTCTTCTATAGTTCTAAGATTATTGCAGGTTTACAGTATATATTCTGGATATAAATGTTTCATTAGAAACTATGTCTTGCCCTACAACAAAGAGAAAAAGGCATATATTCAAGTCATATTTTCTGTTTTCTTCTTGTTATATTTTAGACCATCTTCACATGCATTTTTAAATGTTTATTTCAAATCTAGTCATCATAAATGCCTTCAATAATTAGCATTCTTACTGGTCTGTGTTTTTATTTAGAGGGATTCTAACTTATATGTTCCTAGAAACTCATATCAAAGTATGTTAACATTTACATTATTATTTAATAGTTTTCAATTATTTGACCAATCAGTACCCAATAGGTACTATAATCAAGGTGATGTAGTATAGGGGTAAGCACAGATAAAGTCATTGGACTAAAATAAAGACACGAGAAATATGTTTGCATGTTTATAGTTAATTCATCTTGAACAAAGAGGCTAAAGATATTCAGTGAGAGGAGGGAAAACCTTTCTAAAATATTGGGATGAAATAAATTAATAATCACTTGGGCAGAATGTCCATCATGGTGGACTAGAGACAACAGCATCCAGAGCAGCAGGTACGTGGCTGCTTGGGGGGGGGTGTTGATAGTGAGACCAACCACTTGAATAAAGTTGTGAAGGAGCTAATACTGAGCAAGAAAATCCAGGGTTAGGGTTGGTCAAAATAAGAAGTGAAGTTGTCACTCCAAACTAGTGTTGCTTGCAGTGTAAGTTTGGAAAGCATTCCACTGTGTGAAACGGTCAAAGTCCTTCAGAGGAACAAGCCACTGCTCAGTGCCCAGCATAGCCACAGCTACCCTCAGGGGTGAGCAGGCCAAATGCTGCTGCCACCAAGACATTGAGCTCAGAGTCTCGAATATCCTCTGGGAAAAGTCTCCCTGGTCCCAAACACTGCAGGGTAGCGAGCTAGAGACAGACCTAAAGGGCAGTAGTAGCAGGGTAGAAAACAGCAAGAGCCAGGGCCAGAAAAGGACAGAAGGGACACTGTCGTGCACTGCAAGAACTGAAGCCAGAGCCTTAGTGGGCTCCAGTAGAACTAGAGAGGGCAAGAGCTGGTGGCCAAGTGAAAAGAACCAGATGGTCCTATCTGAGCTAGCATCTTCTGACCACTCGGCATATTGGGAACCATGACCCTCAAACAGACTTGGTATGTCTTGGCACCTGGGACTTACAAGCCCTGGGGGTACAAATAAGCCACGGCATGGAGAAAACTGGGGCTGTCACCTTCCCAAGCATAGATGGCACTGAAATCACGGTTTGGAGAGGGTCTGAGCTTTCAGCTGCACAGCTGGGACCTGGAAGTTCAGAGATGAAGTGAAAAGAGTGAGACAGAACTACTGCAGAGACTACATCAGAAGCTTGGCCCAGGAACCTGAGACTGAGACCCACCAGAGGGAACCACACAAGTGACCTACCACTTATAGTCCTGAAAACACTACAAGCTCTTCAACATGGCACTCCGAAAACAGCAACATTGCTAACCGGTCCTAGGATAGTCATCTTAACCAAAAGAACAGGATGACCATGCTCTGTTTTGTTTGCTTGTTTGTCAGGATTTGAGTTTTCTCTTTTTATATGATATCTGCGAGCATAAGTGGTGTGATACAGGTTTTGCTCTTGCTTCTACAATGTTCTGTGTTATATGCTTATATATCCCCACATCAATGGGTGCTACATAGAGATATCTAAGTTTGCCTCTTAGTTCAACAACTGGATACAATCACCATATCACATCTCCCATCTCCTATTTAAATTCTCATTCTTTTTCTGCTTTCTTTACTTCCACTTACGTACCTTCTTCTCTCTCTCTGTACTTTCACCCTTATTTTTCTTTCCCTCTTTTTTTTTTTTTATTTTGATCTTAGTGGTGGTTACTCTGTCTTCCTAAAGCAGTACTAGGGACTAAACTCAACAATCCGAACAGACTGAATGAAAACTTTTATACAGAGATACACCTACAATCCAGGGCACATCACAAAGAGCAAGCCATTTACTAAAAAGACCCCCATGCAATAGTGTAAGAGATATCCTTCCCAACTGCTCAGCAAACTTCAAAACAGAAACAGGACTATAATGCAAAAATATGGCCAAAATCTGCCTCCAGAAATTTATAACTCTCCAAAATCAGATCCCACAGACACTGAAGTGGATGAAATTCCAAAGATTTTTAAAAACTGATAGTTGAAATGATCAATGAGATCAAAGAAGAGGCAAATAAGCAACTAAATGAATCAGTTACTGAAATGATCAATGAACTCAAAAAAAAAAAAGCCACAAACAAGGACCTTAATGAAATATGGAAGACAATGCACATTGCAGAATATGAAAAAAACACATCAGTAAGTAGACTGAGGTATGGAAAAAGAACCAAACAGAATTTCTGGAAAAGAAAATCTCAGTTAATCAAAAATAAATAAAATAAAAACCAACCCAACTCAACTGAAAGTCTCAGTAGTAGGCAAGATGAATCCAAAGAAAGAATATCAGAGCTTGAAGACTAGGCAGATGCACTAGAGCATTCAGAAAGTAATGATGAACAAAGAATAAGAAACAAGGAAAATACTATCCAGGACATCTTAATAGCTCTAAAAGAACAAATTTAAAAATCATCAGCATTTTAGAGGAGTTGGGATTACAGGATAATAATTGCATAGAAACATATTTACAGAAGTTAAAGCAGAAATTTTCCCAAATCTGGAGAATAAGATGGATCATTAGGTAATGGAGGCACTTAGAACTCCAAACAGAAATGACAAAAACAAAACAACAAAAAACAAAACCTCTCTAATACAGGACATAGTCTACTTGTCAAAAATATCACAACAAAGAAACAATATTGAAAAATGTTAAACAAATCCCAGGTCCCTTATAAGGAAATACACATCTGAATAACAGCAGATCTCTCTATGGAAAATTTGAAGGCCCGGAAGGCTTGGAACAAGGTATTTCAAGCCATGAGAGTAAATAATTCCAAACCTAGACTACTATATCTTACAAGAATATCCTTCAAAATTAAAGAAGAAAAGAAAACTTTCCATGATGAGTATAAGCTAAAGAAATGTATGACACTAAGCTAGCATTGCCAAAATTATGTTAAAGCATTGGAAAAAAAAAAGACAGCAAGAACCATGAGATTGAGGGAAATAATAAATCTCATTGAAACACTAGATAAATGAAAGAGAAACAGAAAAGAACTAAACATTAAAAACCAACAAAATGACAGCAATTAGGGTATACATTTCAATAATAACACTTAATGTAAATGATCTTAACTATCCAAATAAATGATACAGACTAGTAGATTGGATTCAAATAAAGACTAATCAATATATTGCCTTTAAGGAACACAATTAATTTGCAAAGACATACACAGACTGAGAGTGAAAGAATGGGATATGTTACTCCGAGCAGTTGGAGCCTAAAAGCAAGCAAACTTATTCATATTTGATAGCAACCATCACAATAAATTTGATCAGAAGAGCCAAAGATCACTACATATTGGTAAAAAGAAGCAAAACAATAAAAGTTAACAATTGTAAATACATGTACACTGAATGTTGGTATACCCAATTTCATAAAACAAATATCATTTGACATAAAAGGACAGAGAAGCACAAATACAAGTACTTTAGGGGATTTCAGTATAATACTTTCCCAAGTAGGTCAACAAGCAAAAAACAATCTATCATGAACATTTCAATTAAATTGTATGACAAATCAAGAAGCTTTAACAAATATCTATAGACTATTCCATCTAACAGCAGCAGCCCATGGAGCCATCTCCAAAATAGACCGTATTTATCTTAGGGCATCAATTATTCCTTTTTTTGAGGAGGGGGTACTGGGGATCAAACTCAGGGCCAGCCCTCTACCACTGAGCTAAATCTGCAACCCCAAGTATTTTTCAGTAAATAAAAGATAATTGAAATACTCTCATGCATCCTATCAAAGAAAAATGGAATGAAACTAGAAATTAGCAACAAAAGAAGCCACAGAAATTATAGAAAGACATGGAGATTGAGTAATACAGTCTTAAATGATCATTGTGTTTAGAAATAAATCAGAAAAGAAATTAAAAAATACCTAGAATCAAATGATAATGGAAACACAGCATATCAGAATATGTGTGCCAAATGAAAGAATTTGCAAAGGGGAAGTATAGTGCTACTAGAGCCAACATTAGTAAAACAGTGTTCCTAAGTAAATCACCTAACGATGCAACTCAAAGTGTTAGAAAAACAAGAAAAAGAAAAAAAAAAAAAGCAGGAGGAGAGAAATAAATTTGATCAGAGTGCCAGTTAATGATATAGATACTAAAATCAGTCCAAATGATTAATGAATCAAAGATTTGAGTTTTTATGAAAAGATAAAGAAGATGGATAAAATTTAGCCAGAGTTACCAGGTGGGGCACAAGTTAGCAAAATAAGATGTAAAAAACAAAATTGCAACAGGCACCACTGGAATCTAAAGGACTCTTTAGAAAGTATGTGGAAAACTTATTATATTCCAATGAACTGGAAAATCTAAAAGAAATGGATAAGATCTATGACAGATGGTCTACCAATATTGAACTAAGAAAACATTAAATAGCTCTACAGGGAAATAACAAGCAATGAAATAGATGCACTAATAAAAACTCTCCCAACTAGCAATAGCTCAGGATCTGACAAATTTAACCCTGAATTTAGTTGTCCCTTTAAAGAGGAACTAAGGCCAATGCACCTCAAAATTTTCCAAGTAATAGAAACAGAAGGAAGATTTTTAAATTCATTTTATGAAACCAGCGTTACTCTGATTCTACAATCAGAAGAGGACTCAACAAACAGCAAACAATACACAAATATCTTTGATGGGTAAAGATATCCCGGGTATGGTGGACATGCTTGTAATCCTGGAAATCCAGGAAGTTGAGGCAAGAGGATCAAAAGATGGAGCACAGTCTGAGCAAGATGCAAAAATTCTCCATAAGATCCTTGTGCACAGAATTCAGTACAGTAAAAAGATCATCCCCTATGACCAAGATTGCTTCATTCCAGAGAAGCAAGTATGGTTCAAATATATATAAATCAAAATATATTACACAAATAGAAACAGTGATAAAACAACATGATCACCTCAGTAGTTGCTGAAAAAGTCTTTGACAACATCCAACATCCATTCATGATAAAATAAAACCCTGATGAATATAGATAAAAAAGATTTTCCCTCAAACTGATAAAAACCATATATGCAAACTCATAGCCAACATCATGCTGAATGGGGAAAAACTGAAAATATTTCTTTTTTTTTTCTTTTTTCTTTTTTTTTTATTTTTTAACCAAGAACATGTATTGGTACAATGTATGTATAATGGTTACATTCATCGTATTTATTTTGTACTTGTACATGATGCATCTTGGTTCTCCTCCCTCTTCCCCGCCCCTGCCCTCTATTCCCTTCATCTGTATTTACAGCAGGTACATTCACATTTCTCCATGAATTCCCTTTCCTTTTTCTATCCCTCTTTTCTCTTCCCACTTCTCCCCCCGTCCAATGCTCCTCTCCTTAGAATATTATCTTCCTTTTAGATTATATCTGTTACACCTCTTCATCCTTTTTTACATCCATGGTTTCTCATATTAGAGAACCAATTCGATGTGTACTCATTAGTGTCCGATTTATTTCACTTAATAGTATGTTCTCAAGGAACATCCATTTACATACAAATGACTCTAGTTTGTCCTTTTTTATGGCAGTGTAGTACTCCATTGTTTAGAAAAACCACATTTTCTTTAGCCATTCATTGGTTGTTGGGCATTTAGGCTGTTTCCAAGACTTAGCTATTACAAATTGTGTTGCTATAAACATGGTTATGCATACATCCCTGTGGTATGAGGATTCCAGTTCTTCTGGGAAGATCCCCAGTAGGGGGATAGCTGGATCAAATGGAACCTCTAGTTCTAGTTGTTTGAAGAATCTCCATATTGATTTCCACAGTGGCTGGACCAGTCTACATTCCCACCAACAGTGGAGGAGTGTTCCTTTTTCCCCACAGCCCTGCCAGCATTTGTTACTGGTTGATTTTTTCATAAACGTGGTTCCTGAAGCTATTTCTTTTAAAAATCAGGAATTAAAAAAAAATGGTGACCTCTTAACACTCCCTTTCTATATAATATTTAAAATTTTATTCAGAACAGTGAGGCAAAAGAAATAAAAGAGTTACAAATATTAAAAAAAGAATTTTTTTTGTAAAAAATAATTTTGGCTTATTTCTTGTTCTCTAACTACTTTGAACATAATGATACATAGTGTAATAAATATTGTTATTTCGCTATTATTTGGTTACAGCATTTTGTTTAATTTTTTCATAAAATAAAAAAATAGTAAAAAAAAAAGGCAAAATTTCTCTATATGCAGATAATATGATATTTTACATAGAATACCCCTCAGAATACCACCAGAATACTTTTAGATATTATAAACAAATTCAGCACATGGCAGGTTATAAAATTAACATATGAAAATCAATAGCATTCTTGTACACGAATAATGAGATCCCTGAGAAAGAATGGAGGAAGAAACTTCATTCAGAAGAGCTTCATAAAAATACCCAGGAATCGACCAGAGACGTGAACAATCTCTACAATGAAAACTACGTAGCCCTGAAGAAAGAAGTTGAAGAAGACATTAGGAATTGGAAAGACCTAACTTTCTCATGGATCAGCAGGAGTAAGATTGTTAAATAAGTAAAAAGCATGACCATTCTGCCTTTGTCGTGCTGTCGTCTTCTCCCCTGTCTGCAAAGGCATATGCACAAGTTGTCCATCCTATCATAGGAACTTCACCAAATTATGCTCAAGATAGTGCTTAAAAGTAGAGGCATATTTTAGCAAAATGTGGTAGAATGTATGGTAATCCTAGCTCTCTGCGAGGCTCAGGAAGGAGAACTAAAAGCTGGAGCCCAGCTGGGCATCTTAGTGACCTGATGAAAACTTGTCTCAAAACTGAAAAGAAAAAAAAAAAAAAAGTTTAAAAGGCTGAGGATGTGAGGATGTAGTCCAGTTCAAATGCTCTGAGTTCAATTTCCAGTGCCTCGAAACAAATTAGAGAAATAGTTTGGAAAAGCTCATCCTCCTTCATTTTAAATTCAATTCTTAATCAGCACCTAAAAATAAAATTACTATTTATTATTATATTTATTTGCTTAACTCTATTAAAATGATTCTGACATCAAGGATGTTAGACATGAATGCATGTCTGAGTTAACAATTGCTCTACCTAGCATATGGGCTGGCAGACCTCAAGATTTTAAAATATTAAAGTATGGATATATTTCATTCCATCTGCTTCGTGTTGATCCAGACAGCATCTGCACAAAAGCAAGTCAGTAAGTAAACCCATCATATTCTTTACTAAGAAATTAAATTAGCCCTGGATTTGATTGTAGCAATTACAAAAATCACGGTAGTCAAAGATACATGTCATGTATCATTTTAAGGAAGATTTTGCATGATTTTTTTAACTGAGTAATTTCAAGCTAGTTTACATCATATCCAAAACATCAAATTGACATGTTTTCACAGTCATAGCTTAATTACTGTATTTTGCAGCCCCAGTGATAAAACCTACAGGAATCCTAATTAGCTGTGATTCTGCCTGCCTCTCTCCCTGTCATACAAACCACAGTTCTCAGCTTGTGTCTTCCAGCACTACACCTTGCTCAGCCAAGGATGAATACAGCTGCTACCCTCCTGGCTTACATCCAAGCTGAAAATCTTGCCAATTATTTTTTAAACCCTGCTTACTTACCTTTAAGTTTGTTTTCTAGCTCACATCTTAGCATGACATGCTTTAAATTTGGCCTGCAAGAGAATATACCTCATTTTTAGACATAGTTTTAAAGTAGTTATTTCACAAGGTCCTTTAAATTACATTAGTGTTTAAAATATAATTGCTCAATGTAAGAGGGAATAAATACAATATTTTCCCAAGGATTTGATAATAAAATTAGGCAAAGAAAATCATTTTTAGTAGTAAATGTGGTACATAAATTTAGTGACAATTCAAATATAAACTTGAATTTTATTTTAACAACTTTAAACTGGATAATGTCCTAAATGAAATTCAGCCACATGCGATAAATAAAGTTTATGTTGCATAATGCATTAACAGAGGTATTAAATTGATATCACCCCTTAAAATAATAAATAGAAGGACAGGGGAAGTAAAATTTCTCTTACTTTTAAGTTCTGATTTTTAAAAATATTTAAAGATAAAAGTTTTTACTTAGATGCATTATTATTAACAAAAAACAGTATCATCTTATGAATTATTTAACCATTTTAGAGTGTTTCTTAAGGGAATAATGACTTTCAGTGTCTTATGAAATCTTACATTCTGTCATGGAGATAACATCAATAACCTCATTAATAAAACTGCTAAATAAATTTAACAAATTTATCTATAATTTCAACTTCTGACTTGATCAGATGTTATAGATTATTTGCAGCATATGAAATTTATATTTCATTCACAAATCTTGTGAGCTTTTTAATGTTATATTTGTTTATTGTAAAAACCAAAAATCCTTGAACAACATCAGATTCCCAGTCTAGGTTGGTCAATATATTCAGTGAAGTGAAAGTTTCAGATGCACCCTTATATTTCAATCTATTCTGACGAATCTGTAAGCATAAAATCTGAATAACTCCACTGATGGTTATGCCCAAGAAACAATATTAACAATGTCTGCAATAGCGAATTATAAGTAGAAAATGCAATATTCACTGTTATATTTAAATATGAATTTTAAGATATACAATTAGCTTACAATCTGTCTTCTAAAATGACCATTTCTGGATCTCTGTTTTTGAAGTCTTACAATCTTTGACGCTGGAGTAATTATTTCCTACTTGAAAACTTACAGGTTCTGTTACCAATGCAGCCATTATAAGGATAACTCATTTGTTGAGCATTCATTTTTTCATTCATTTATTCAAAGAATATTTATCGAATGCCTACCATGTGCTGCACATTGAAGGCATAGCAGTGAGTTCTGCTTTGGGTTTCATGATTCTCTTTTACCATAATTCCAATAACTGATGCTCTGTCCATTCCAGGCTATTTTTGTATAGATCAGTTTATACACCTGTGACTTTATCCTTGTTTTATGTCAGTATGTTCACAAATAAGTATTTTATATATATATATATATATATATATATATATATATATATATGTGTGTATATATATATATATATCAGCATACACATTAGTCTTACTTAACTCCAGCTATTTATTCAAATATTCTTTTCGAATTTCTTTGTATACAAGTGCATCATATTCAGGTAATACTTTTATTCTTTATTTCCAAATATGATATTTTCTATTTTACCATTGTGTTTTCACATTGGCTAGGACTTTCAACACAATATTAGATAAATGTGTGCATAGTAAGCTTCTTTGTCTCTTTGTAAATGTCAGTGGGGTATCTTTTATTATTTCACCATTAAGTGTGATGATGGCTATAGAATAATTTATAGATATTTCTTCATGGGTTAAATACTCTTCTATTTGTAGTACAAATAAGTTTTATTCACAATTACATGCCAAATTTTAACAAATATTCTTTACATATCTGTTGAAATGATCACATTATTTTCTTTGTTATGTTAATATGGTAAAATATATGCAATGATTTTCAATTGTTAAATTGACTTTTAATTCTTCAAATAAATATAAATTAACTAGAATGCACTATACATTTTCTATATTGCACAATTTGTTATACTAAATTTTTATTTATAATTTTTGTATTCTTGAGTGACATTGTCCTATGGCAAGATTGCCATTGTTTCTTTTGGAAATATTTGGTATATTTAACTATTAAAGTTATCTTGGCCTTGAGTTGCTTTTTAATTACTAATTTAATGTCTTTAATAGTTATAGAACTAATCATAATTTATATTTCTTGTTGTAGAATTTTAATTAGCAATGAGTTTAATTCAGATGCATTTCCAATTTTATTTTATAAATTCATGATAGTTTATGCTGATTTTTCTAATATACACATAATAGTAATGCCCCATTCTAATAATGTTGCTTTATTGCTTGTTCCATCATATTTAAGAAAATTTCTCATTACAGCTACAGATGTATCGATATTATTATTTAAAGAACTATTGATGTGTCTATTAGAGTGGAGTATTCAAATCGATTGGCTTTGGAATCTGCCTGGAGGATCAGTGGATCACACTTCTTGGTGTGTCTGAGTGGGTCATGGAGGCATCACTTTGAGATCTATGTCTGGTTCCTTACCCATTCCACTGTGGCACTGTTCTCCTTCTCTGCTTCTCAGCATCCATGAGCTAAGCAGCTTTGTTCCACATACTTTTCAGCCATAATGTTTCTGCCGTGGAGCCAGTTGACCAAGAACTGAAACCATGAGCTGTTTTAAACTTCTCCTTCTTTAATTTCTGGATTTCATGTATTGTGTCCAGCGATGAGAAATGTGACTAATACAACTGCCTATATTGACTCTCTGTATTAGTTTTCTATTTTATGTGTATCTGAAAACATCCCTTTTTTCTTTATTTGTACCTAAATTGCTGTTTTTCCCTGATATTTAGGTGTTTATGAATTCATTGATTGTTTATCCTTTCTTCAAACAGTGTGCTAAAAGGGCACACTTAGCATGAGGCTGTTTTCCTTAACAAAAACATTTAGATCAGGCATTGGCTGGCATTTGGGAAACTGACTGGCAAACAACTTACTAAAATAATATAATATTTTAAATGATAAAGTGATTTACTCTATCTACAAAACTTGAACAGTGTAGTGTATGACTGTTTTACTTATGGGAATGTGGAATTTGGCTGGTGTCAGGAAATGAGTCTTTATGTAACTGACCTTAAATTTAAAAGCTCAGACTCCTAGACTCAGATGAGACTATTTATGAATTCCGGTTCACAAAAATTTTCACAACTCATTACTATAAAAATTAGAAAATACATCCCATGTAAATCTACTTTCAGAAGACTCTTAGAAGATTGCACTTGGTTTTTTTCTGGACATGCAACCACACTCATACAAATGTGTACATGCATGTACGTTGTGTTATTATTTTATTATGATTTGGTTAGCTTTTATATCCAATTCAGATTATTTATTGAAAACCCTCCCTGCTTTTCTAGGCTCTGTGTGCGATCCTGATATGTTTTCTGAAGAAAATTTATTAGTAGATCATCTAATACAATTTTAATGCTGAACAGTATTTTGTTATTTATTTTATAAGACTAATTTCAAAATTGAATAATATTTTTGAATGGTATATGACACTAATTTGGCAATTTCCTTGTAACACCTTTTAAAAATTATTGAGTCCTTGAATATCACCATTAGTATCAACTCTACCTATTACAATTGATTTTTGAAGGCATTTTTATTTCTGAAATTTTTTTCGTGAGAGTTTTTCTTGTGAGTTTAGCAATTTACTATAATGTGCCTAGGTGGTATTTTCCTTCTGTTTATCATACTTGAATTTTAAAGAGGTTTGGAGTCTGTATTTGATGCCATATGCTACATGCACACGCACACAGGATTAGAGATACAGATTGTACTAGTTTGTGTTACTGTAACAAAATATTTGTGATAATCAAGTTAGAAGTCTTAATGTTTACTTCTTTAAGTATGACTTCTGTTTACTATCTCTGTTCCCTTTGTGAAACGATGGAACCAGTTTTTTCCCCCACCCCTACCTATCATGTTTTAAATCTTCATTTTCACTTAGAGCTCTAACCTGGATATTTGTTTTCAACAGATGTTTTAAGCTTTCTGAGCTCCATGTTGTTGGGAAGCCTGGTCTGATGCAACAAAGAACCAGACCCTCACTTCCTTGGTCCTTGGTTCGTATGAACTTTATGAAAGCAATCAGGCAAAGCACATAGGCCATACAGAAATATTAGGGAGAATTCATTGTAATGTAGATAAAGAAATAGTTAGACTTTCAAGCGTGAAGGCAGGCAGTGGCATGAAAGCATCTATACTAAGTGTTTGAATACATTTTATGTCCTGAAGATGGGTTGGTTATCTAGGACATGTATTCTAGTGTCTATTAGTTTTGCACATTTGGTGTGCTATGTTAAAAATGCAAATCATTTAAATGTGTTTGAAATTAAGATATACTGTCCTCTTAATAATGAGCTTCCTGAGGATGGGGGTTGGTAGGAGAGAGCTAGATTCACAGGTAAGGATGGTTGTTGATGGTAGTGTAGAAAATAGCTTATTAGTTTATAAGTAAGGCAGCTAGATAGCAAAAAGGCCAGAGATACAATTGGGTGACCAGCCATATTGATAAAAATTAATAACAGCTAATGAACCAGGACTTTGGACAAGGAATGAATTTCCTCAGGCAATATACGATGCAGCCCACTCCCTACAAAAGGAAGTTGCAGCTACTCCCTACTAAGCTCCTGAGTTTTGAGAAACTTAAATGAATTGAATTTTCTCAGGTAGCATGGAGTTCAGCCCACTCCCTACTAAAGGGCAGTACAACCGCTCCCTACTAAGTTCCTGAATTTCGAGGACATTATAATGCAAATTACACATATTTTTCTAAGAGCCCAGTTTTCTATAAACCCTACATGTTGAATAACTGATTAGAAGCCTGAGTTTTAATTGGTCTTTTTAAATCCACAGAGTCACCTATGATAGGTGACCATTTTACAGGGCTTGAAACACTTCAATCCAAGCTCTCCTGGCCTTTAATCTTTGTGTTGAAAAGTCAGCTGTAATTCTAATGGGTTTAACTTTATATGTGCTTTTTTGCTTTTCTCTGACAGCTCTTAAGATTTTGTACGTGTGTTGGTCTTTTGGATTTTTACTATATTGTATTGTGGAAATATTCTCTCATTACAATTGTTTGGGGTTTTAAAAGGCTCACTTCTCTGTATGTAGAGTTCTTTTCACAGACTTGGAAACTTTTCTGCTATAATTTATAGAAACAGATTTTTTTTTTTATTCCTTGTGTGTTGGCTTTTAATTTTTCCTCTAACTCCAAATAGTCTTAGGCAAATAGTTCTTTGTATCATCTAGTAAGTATCAGGTCAATTTTCTTGTTCTCTTGTTGTTTAAAGTTACATCTGTGTATATTATCATTTGCTTCCTATCATTACCTGAGGTTTGATAATCTCTCCTCACATTGGTCACTTCTGATGTTCAAATATTCAGGGGATTTCATAGGTTTCTTTATTTTTGGAATTTCTATTTAGAACGCCTTGTTGGACTCTCTTTCTTTTGTAAATTGATTATTTATGTTTTGAATGGCTTTTCTAATTTTTTATTTGACTCTTCTTTAACCATATTGGATTGGTCAATTGTTTGTTAATTCCACTATATTTTTGTTTATGTGATCTTATTCTTTGTTTTTTTGTTTGTTTTTTTGTTTGTTCGTTGTATTTTTGAGACAAGGTCTCACTATGCAGTTCAGGCTGTCCTCAAACTCACAGTGCTCCTCCCAACTCAGCCTCCTGGGTGCTGGGATTACAAATATGTGCCACCACACTCAGATTATGTCATATTTGAGTTCCATTTTGCTTATTTTGTTTTAATTTTGTATAGTTCAGCTGTGTGGAATTTGATTTCCTTTGTTGGTGCACTTGGATCTGCTGTAGGAGAGTTGGGATTCTGTTGAGGCATTTGGTTGTCTTGTCTGTTGTTCCTGTTGTTCTTCTGCTTTGTGTGTGTGTGCTCAAATTTGAGGTTACAAACAGTGAAGAGGGAGGTTTGTGGTTGGTATGATGGTCTCGTCACTTAGATTCTGTTTTCCAGTGATGTAATGTTAGCTTTATTTGTCAAGAGGTTTTTGTCTACCACTTACCCCTATTCAATTTAATTAGGTTGGACCCTGTTACTGTGTTATACATAGAAAAAAAGACTCCCATGGGGTCACTACACCATATCATGAAAATGTCCACAAAGTTCCCTTTCTGCTGTTGTCACAGTCCACTTGCTGCCAACCAAACAGGCTTTCCCTTTGCCTGTGGGCTGTTTGACTGCCTGCCTATGAGTGATGAGGGGCTGTTAATCTTTTTGGACCACCTTCTGACTGCAAGCCATGTTTTTAGCATAGTTAACTGAAGACCATTTCTCTTTCCCAAGGTCCAAACACTTTTACTAATTTGTGAAGAGGAGGATGTGAAATAATTTCTCCTACTTCTAGCTCTCTGTCAATGTCCAGTTCCCACTGCCCTTGCTGCCAGTCAAATGCCAAGTCCATTTCTGTTCTCCTTTCAGAAGCTTTACACCTAGTATATTGCCAGAAGCTCTCTGCCCCAGCAGACCATGTCTGTTCTTTTGTGCTCAGATCCCCAACCATCCCTAATTCAACAGCTCTATTTTTCCCAAATGAAAGAGAGCTGGGTAAAGTAATTTTAAGGTACAATTAGATATTATAAATTTTATATAAAATATATGTCTTTTATAAAAACATAATATACTTTTTACAGTGATTTTATATGCACAAAAAAACTAAACAGAAAGAATAAAGATTTTCCATATACCCACTGTGACCATACATGCAGAACCTCTTCCATTATCAGCATTCTAATTTAGAGTGGAATATTTGTTACTGTTTGATTCCAATTGTCTTAGTTAGCTTTTCCATTGCTGAGACGAAATATTCAACACCCACAAGTTAAGAGAGGAAAGGTTTATTTTGGCTCACAATTTGTAGAGGTTTCAGTCGGTAATCAGCTGACTCCAAGGCAGGACGGCATGGTAGAGGGGCATCGCAGAAGAGAAACAGTTCATGGCAGACAGAAGACAGCAAAAGCAAGTGACCAGCAACAAGTGATAATAGCAGCTTCTTTTCGTCCTTTTTATATTCTGTCTAGTGCTACCTGGCTTAGGGCATGTGCCAAACCAATTTGTAGACTAATAATCACACAGCCTTAATCCTGGCATCACACATTGTAGATCCAGCCACCTCTAAAAAAGCCCCACCTATGACTGCAGGAAGCTTTGGGGGGACATCTACACACAGGACATAACACCAATTATACGACATTATAATGTGCGCAATATTTTATCTGCCCTATTAAAAAAACTCTGTTCTGCATATTCATCCCTCTCTACCCCCGAGTCATAGCACCACTGGTCTTTTACTCTCTCCATAATTTTGTCTTTTCCAGATGTCACATAATTGAAATCAAACAGTATGTAGTCACTTCACATTGGCTTCTTTCACTTAGAAGCATTCATTTAAGCTTTCTCTCTGTTGTTTCATAGCCTGATACCTTATTTCTTTTTAGTACTGAATAGTATTCCACTTCTTGGATATATGAGAGTTTAACTGCCCATGCAGCTACTCTTTTGTGAGGAGTAATTTATGAGCAAAATTGACTTACTTGATTATTGATGCTTTGAAGTTCTCTAGCAGGATGTTTGCAAATTGAAGAATTAGGAAAACTTGTAGTATTGCTTGGTCCAAGTCCAAAGGTTTCAGAACCAAGGAAGCTAAGGCTGTAATTCTCAGTCTGAGACTGAAGTCTCAGTTAGCTTGGTATGAGTTCTGAAGTGCAAAAGCTGGAGAACCTGGTGTTCTAACATCCAAAGACAGGAAGAATAAATACATCCTATCTCTAGAGGAAAAAGAAAGAATTTGTCTTTTCCCTGCCTTTATCTCCCATCTACCTACTCAGCAAATTCAATAGTGCCTGCTCATATTAAAAGCAGATATTCCCAATTCGATCCACTGGATAACATGCCAATCTCCTCCAGAAATGCCCTCACAGACACATCAGGAGAAGCCTAGTCATTTTAACTGAATGTCAAACAACCTAAGTTTCCCTTTCAGCACAAGAGTGTCAGGCATAGTGCCTATTGAAGCACCAAGAATAACTGATGCAATGATTGAGAATAAATAATGCTGTACCAGCTAAGAATTGGTTAAAGGGTCATTATTCTCAATTTTTTCTGATATGATCTAAACTTTGGTTTGATTAACTTGGATATTCTATTTTTATAAAGATCAAGTAAGAATTTAGAAGACTTTTTATATCACTTCTAAGAACATCATGATTAGTTGGTCAATGCCATAATTCTATTTTTTCTGGTTGTTGCTTTGTCTCTGCTATTCATTGTGTTAACTCCATCCACCTTGCTTTTGGTGAGAATTTTGGCCAATTTCCCACTGCCACGCAGGAATCCAATTAGTTCTCTCATTTATCTTTTCTGATAGAGTAACTGAGGTTCCTACTTAAGATCAGTTCTATAAAGAAAAGCAATGGCAAAACTCCCCAATGACGCTGGCAGCCCTCGCAAATCTGTGTTTCAAATTAGTGGTGAAAGATATGTCTTCTATGCCTTCCCAGTGTGGGTGAGCTGGTTTTAAATGATACGTGCATTAACTTTTTCCCTTGATATCTAGGCTCTGTATTACTAGGTAAAAGACTGAGGTGTAAATTCAGCAATGGATTAGTCATTTCAAGTTTGCCCAAAACAAAATTTCCAGTATGAATAAGTACATAGTATAAAAGTTATACAAAAAGTAAAGTTAAATTATAAGTACAATTGTATTCTATGCAAGTGTTATGTAAAGGTTGTCAGACAAAAACCTAGCAATAGAAAATAAAGCATTAGGAACAAGAAGTAGCCCGTGCTTCAAGACCAAGTTGAATAGATAAGGCAGATAACTGAAGTAATAAATTGAAATAGTTTAAATAAAACATCAAATACAATGAAGTACATTTTTCTAAGATTAGAGGATTTTTAAATGAAAACACTGTTAGAAAACTGTATGGTTTATATAAATAATTAGCAAAGGTTTACAGGAGACATAGAAGAACAAAATAAAATGAATGTTAATGTTAAGCTGTTGATGCCTAAGGAAAAATGAGAAAATAGATCAAGAAACATAAATAGCAAATTAGTACAGAATGACATGAAAGGGTTTAGTTAGTAACAGCCGTAGGGAAGAATGAATTTTTAAATGTAAATTCTTTCTACAATTAAGTTTAATCTGAGAAAGTATTCTACTTTTGAGTTATATATTTTGGAATTGAACAACAGACTTGATTTTAACTGCCTCACAAATGCAAGTGTAGTATAACTTATCTAAAATGATTGAGACGAGAAGTGCTGTGGATTTTGTAATATTTTCAGGTAATGAGATATCTCAAGAAGGAAACTCAAGTTTAAAAATGAAATTCATTTGCTACTTGTCAATCTTTTACAAACTGGTTGTGATTGTATTGTAATCTTAGTGCAACCACATTTTGACTGAAACCCACCTCAGATTTTCAAATTAAGGATGTTCAATCTGTATTTAGATTACATAAATTTAGTCTACAGCCATACCACCCTGAACGCACCCGATCTCGTCAGATTACATGAATTTGACAGCCAGTATGTTCTGTCGCAGCTGCTTTTGTACATGTTCTCTTACTCTTGGAAATTTCTTCTCTGCACAGGCCAATCCCATTGTATCTAGCTGGCTAAATACTATTGCTTTTAATTAGCATTGATAATGCAGTTCAAATTTTTACTGTCTTCCCTCCTGTTTTCTTTTTTGCTCTCCCCTAGCACTCTGTAGATACCTCTATTAACAATATGATACAATTTATAAATGATCTGTTTTCATGCTTGAAAATTTCACTAAACTATGCAGTGGTGGAAAACTTGGAGAATGTATAATGATTTTGTAAAACTAACAGCAAAGTATATCTAGTTTGACATACAGCTCCAAATTTTTTTTATTGGATGACTTAAATTTTTTTGTGCAAGCACAAGGCCCTGAGTGTTTGATCCCCAGCACCGCCCCCTCCCCCCAAAAAACTACATTGGTAGGATAGAATAAGAAACAAGATCCAACAGCATGCTGCATGTACGAAACACATTTTAACTCAAAAATAAATTCATAAACTGAAAGTTAAAAGATGAACAGCAATATATCATGCAACAGGAACCCAGAAAAAAAGCAGAAGTAGGTATTCTATTTGTAGACAAAGTGAATTTCATGCCAAGACTGATCAGCAGAGGCAAAGAATGTCACTACATACTTGTTAGGGGAACAACCTAAGATGAAGAGATAACAGGTATAGATATATATGCACCAAATTCTAGCACACACAACTATATAAAACAAACATTAATGGATATGAAAAACCAGATAAGCACTTATAAACTTGTAAAGGGAGAATGAAATAACCCCACTGTCACAAATAGACAGATCAACTAGAAAAAATTCAACAAAGAAATACCTGAGCCGAGCCAAGCCTTTGAAAAAATTGACTTAGATATCTACAGTGTTCTCCCTCACAACAGAATACACATTCTTCTCAGATGCACATGGGACTTTCTCCAAAACAGACAACATACTAGCTTATAGAACATGTCTAAGGAATGGAAATTATGCCATATATATATACACACACACATATACATATATATACATATATAATTTCCATTATGCCATATATATATATGGCATAATTTCCATTCCTTAGAGATGTTAGTGCAATGAAATTGGAAATAAATGGCAGAAGAAATCAAAAGAACTACAAAACAATATAGAAACTAAATAACATCCTCTTTAACAATCAATGAGTCACAGATGAAATTAAAAATAAATTAGGTAGTTTCTACAATTAAATGCTAATGCCAATATGACCTACTGGAACTTATGGTACACAATGAAAGCAGTCCTTCCAGGGAAATTTATACTGGTGAATTCACACACCAGAAATACAGAGTGTACTGAGATAAATAACCTAATGTTGAAATTCAAGCTTCTAGAAGAAGAAGAGCAAGATAAACCCAAAGCACATTCAAGGGAGGAAATTATAAGTATCACAGCAGAAATTAGTGCATTTGAGACTAGGAAAATACTATAAAGAAACAATACATCAAATAACTAGATCTTTGAAAGATTAAATAAAATAGACAAGATGTTAGCCAGCATCATGCAAAAAAGGATACAAAAGACTCAAATCCATGCAATAATCAAAAAGGCAAAATCACAACAGATCCTGCAGAAATCCAAAAGGGCATCAGTACTTACTTTGAGAACCTGTACTCTAACAAGATTGAAAATGCAGAAGAAATGGACAGATTCTTAGATACATTTGAATTACCAGAGCTGAATCAAGAAAATATAAAAATTCTAAATAACCCAATACCATCAATGAAATTGAAGATGTAATTTTTAAAAACACCAACAAAGAAAATCCCAGGTCCTGACAGTTTCACTGCTGAATACTATAAGAACACTAGAATAACAATGGATACAAAAAGGTAAAGAGTTCGATGTAAGCTAATAGTAGACCATGGATTTAAGGGAACAAGAAGAGGGCAGAGGAGGAGGGGAATGGGAATCCAGAGGAATATATATTAAATATTAAATATATTTTTTTATTATTTTTTAACCAAGAACATGTATTGGTACATTGTCCATATATTGGTCACATTTAACATGTTTGTTTTGTACCCGTACATGGTGTCTCTTGGTTCTCCCCCCTCTACCCTCCCCTCCCTTCTGTTCCCTCCATCCTTATTTACAGCAGGTTTATTTACAATTCTCCATGATTTCCTTTTCCCCGTTCTTTCCGTTTTTTCCCTTCCTGCTTTTCCCCCTTCCCTCTTTCTGGTACTCTTCTCCTTTGTATATTATCTTCCTTTTATAAACATAATATATATTAAATATATATTAAAAATAAGAATCTAATAACCCAGACTTAAAACAGTGACATGTACACTAGGTACTACAGTAACTTTATGTAGTTGTGACTTAATGCTGCATCTATGTGGTTGTTTACATTGTTCACTGTCATAAGCAAAAGGCACAATGTATTGTGGTCTGTAAGCTTGTGTAATGGCCTATAAGTTTGTGTAATTTCGGATAGATTTTAATAAAAATCTATTTAAAAATTAGAGAAGATTTAATGTCACTACTCCTCACAATATTTAATAAAATTGAAAGGGAATTAATACTCCCAAAGTCAGTCCTAGTAGCAAGTGCTACCCTGATACTAAATCCAGCAAAGGAGTAAAACAAAAAAGAGAACTATGGGCCAATCTCTTTACAGAAAATAGATGTAAAAATCCTCAATGAGATACTGACAAACAAAATGCAACAAATCAAGAATATTATACACCATGTCCAAGTAGGATTTATCCCACAGATGCAGGGATGGATCAACATATACAAATCAATAAATGTAATACATCATATTAACAGAATCAAAGACAAAAACGACATGATCATCT
Source organism: Hystrix cristata (assembly GCA_004026905.1). NCBI lineage: Eukaryota > Metazoa > Chordata > Mammalia > Rodentia > Hystricidae > Hystrix > Hystrix cristata. The sequence continues at coordinate 7,512 of PVJO010016230.1, read as the reverse complement.
CAATAGATGTAGAGAAAGCACTTGACAAAGTCCAACACCCATTCATGATAAAAACTCTACATAACATTGGAATAGAAAGTCTTTATCTCAACCTGATAAAATTCATCCATGACAATCCAATATCCAACATCATAATGAATAGTCAAAAACTGAAAGCTTTTACTCTAAAATCAGTAAAAAAAAAAAAAAGAACGCCCACTATAACCATTCCTGTCCAATTTAATTCTAGAAATATTAGAGCAATTAGACAAGAGAAAGAAATAAAAGGAAGAAGGAAAGGAAATGAAGACGTTAAATTATCATTAATTGCTGATGACATGATACTCTACAGAAAATACCCCTAAAAACTCCACCAACAGATTCTTAGATTTAATAACCAAATTAATTAGTATAGCAGGTTACAAAGGCAACACCCAAATAAAATAACATTTGTGTACACAAATAACAAACTCACTGAGAGAGAAATTAAAGAAATGATACCTTTTAAAATAGCACCAGAAATAATGAAATACTTAGGAAGCAATCTAAAGAAGGACGTAAAAGATCTTTACATAGAAAACTAAAAAATTCTGCAAAAGGAGATTGAAGAGAGTATCAGAAAAAGGAAAGACATTCCCTGTTCTTGGATAGGCAGAACAAATATAATGAACATGGCCATACTTCCAAAACTGTTATACAGATTTAATGGAATCCCAACCAAAATACAAATAGCATACCTCACAGAACTAGAGCAAACAATACTGAAATTCATTTGGAACCAGAAGAGACATAGAATAGCGCAAGCGATTCTGGGCAGTGAAGGCAAGACAGGAGATGTTGTACTTTCCAACTTGAAATTATACTATGAAGCTACCATAATAAAAAGAGCACAGTACTGGCAATAAAACAAAATGAAAACAAAAACAAACTTGAGGAACAATGAAACAGAATAGAAGATGTAGAAGGAACTCCAAACACACTCAGCTATCTTATCTTTGACAAAAGGGCCAAATACCTTCATTGGAAGAAAGATAGCCTGTTTAATAAATGGCTGGAAAACTGGTTTTCCACATACCAAAGATGAAACCTATTCCCACATCTTTCACTACACAGTAAACTAAAATAGAAATAAAAGTTATAAATATTAAAACAGAAATCTTGCATCGAATGGAGGATAAAATAGGTGAAATGCTTGAATTCAGAGACGTGGGCAAAGATTTTATGAATAAAACCCCAATCAGAGAGGAAATATTACAAAGAATCAACAACTGGGATCATATCATATTAAAAAAAGCTTTTGCACAGCAAAAGAAACTTCCAACAGAGTGAAGAGACAACTCACAGAATGGGAAAAAAATATACCAGCTATTCTTCTAAGGACTACAATCTAGATTATATGAAGAACTCAAAAAAATCAGATTCCCCAAATTTAAAGACCCAATCCAACAAAGGTAATCTGAAATTAACAGACACTTCTCAGATGAAGAAGTACAAATGGCAAATAAATATATGAAAAATGTTCAACATCACTGGTTATTTGAGAAATGCAAATTAAAACAACACTGAGATTTCATCTCACTCCAGAAAGAATGGCTATCTTCAAGAAATCAACCAATAACAAATACCGGTGATGCTGTTGGGAAAAAGCAACCCTTCTCCACTGTTGGTGGGAGTGTGATTGGCACAGAAAATATGGAAATCAATATGGAGATTCCTCAGAAAACTAAAACTAGAGGTTCATTTGATGCAGCTATTCTCCTTCTAGGTATCTTCCCCAAAGAGTTGAAAGCATCATACTACAGTGATATACACACACCCATGTTTATAACAGCACAGTTTGTGAGAGCTAAATCTTGGGAACGGCCCAGATGCCCATAAACAGATGAATGGATAAATAAAATGTCATTTTTATATACCATGCAATACTACACTGCCATAAGAAGGATAAACTTGAGACATTTTTAGGTAAATGAATGCACCCTCAGAACATTATTAAATGAAATAAGTTGGACACATATGTTTAAATATTACATTGCTTCTCTTGTGTGAGAAACCCAAAGGGTAAATAAGGACCAAAATGGATGATAGATATTGGGAAGTAGAAAATATTCAAATGGGAAGTGGAATAAGGGAGGAGAGAGGCAGAAGGGAGGGGAGGATAATAGGGATAAAAATTTAAAAGAATGGAAGGCAAACAATAGAAACAAAGTTTTGTAAATGAAGCGGGGAAGAAGGATTAAAGGAAAGGAGGGGAAAGGGGAAAAAAGAATTAAAATATATTATGGACTAGTACAAATCCCCTACGATAAATGTGAATACTCTATGTCAAAAGTGTACCAATAAAATTAATTTAAAAGAAAGAAATATACCACCAAAATCCCAAAATTTATTTTCTTATTTTTTGGAGAGATGAACTTGTGCCATTTCTTAAAGGCCACTCAAACCACCATTGACAGAAGCATATCTCTTTATGAAGCAGAAGATTAAATATTAGAATTCTGAAGTAGTGTTTTCTCTTTTGCAGATCACTCTAACAACCTTAATGGTTTGTATTCAAATCATGTATATAAAGCAAAATAGTGCCTCTTTGTAAACTCACCGGGGCACTTTTACAAAACACTGCATAGGAATTTCGCTGGGTGAGGCCCATTGATATTAATGTGTCACGTGGTTAAATCCTCTTGTACTGTTCTGAAAAGTACTTCACTGACTATAGTTGGAAATTATTTCTTTAAATCAGCTTCTTTCCCAGAAGCCTGCTCTTGGGACAGTAACACTTGCTATTGCCAGCACACTACCAGTTCTCTTGTCTGAACAGCGACCGCTGGGTAGACAAGTGCCTGTTTCTTTGCTGAAATATTTTGGCTTTGAGAGACATTTCTTCCAGTTTCTATCACTTCTGGTCATTTTTCACTTGATTTTATAGGCAATAATACTGCATAATGAATTCGCCTTACCATCCATTCTAATAGAAATTTATTAGAAAACCTACATTGCTTGAAAATATATTTTGCCTTCTCTTTGATGAGAGATTCAAACAAACAAAAAAGCCATTGCCTAGTCACTTGCCCACGACTTACTAATTGGAAACCTTATGTTGAATATGGCAGAGTTAGGAACTTTAAGAAAATGAAATTTTATTGACCAAGCAACCTAATCGCTTGTCTTTTTTATTGAAAGTCCAAACAGGTAATGCTAAATGAAGGACTGTAGAAGATTAGCTTTCTCTTTGTTCTCCTCTTGTAAGCAGAGAGCACATTCCATACAGAGCATGCCTGATATTTGAGCAGGACTCAGAGAAAGCCCTTCTCATTTTTCATAAAGGTTTAACTGAAAGTAGATTAAGAACATTGTTGTGATCATGCAAATAATTTTCCTAGATTACATTTTATAGAAAGTTGAAATTACTTATAGGATTTTCTAGTAACTTTGTATTTCCCCAACATCTTATACCTTTTCCTCTTGAAAGAAAGTTATGTAATACCCCTATTACATACTTAAAAATTTGTAGACAATATTCTTCTATTATTTTTGCCTAATATAATAATCATAAAACATTTTAATTCAAAGTTTCTTGGGTTTTACAGGCATGCTTAATTTGCTGATAAAAAATTGCTCCTGGGGTTGGAGATTTAGAGCACTCTATGGGGTTACAAATATAGACACTCAGATAATATTGATCCAATAGGGAAAGGAGTTATGTAGCAAAGGTACGTGGAAAGGACAAAGGCATTTTTGGGAAGAGATGAGTCCAGACACTCTGGTCACCTACTGGGCAACTTATGCCTATCTGGACTTACTGGACCAGGTGGTGCTAATTCCAATAGAATCTCAAGTTATTCCTTATCCCTTAGGGAGGCATGTAGGCCTGGCCATTGCATCTTTAACTTGAGGCCTAGTCTTCTTCAAATGCACTGCCAGCCACAATTCTGAGGTCGTTATTTTTCTGCTGACTTACTTGAAAGCTCAGTTCCTCTCTGACTGTATATTTATTTCTATCTAACTTAGCTGCCTGTAATAGACATACTATAATTTAGTTCTAATTAAATTAATATGCTGAATTATAGTTTTCCATTTCTTTGCTAAGTAACAGAACCATTCCTTTATTTTTTAACATTAATATTATCATTACTATTCTTTTAAGATAAAGTTTTACAGTGTAGTCTAATCTAGCCCCAAACTCAAGATCCTCTTGTTACTGAATTTTGGGGTGCTGGAGTCTTCTAAGGTATTTTTAGGTCTTTTCTGTTACAGAAATACTTGAATAAAACAAGCATAAATGGTGATGAAATTTTGCTTTTATTAAAAAACAAAGGCTAGAGGAAAAAATGGGCTCTGTGGAGTGAGTTTGGGCCAAGTAAAAAGAGAGAAAACAATGAAAATACACCCTAGAGTACAGGGTGGGCTATCATGACAAGGCATAATAGTGAACTCTTAATGGAGGCTCTCTTTTTATATTTTCCATGTTGGCATCTAGTCTAGGTCATCCTACCAAAAACCTGCTCAGTTTCTCATGAGAAGTCCACATGCAGGGCCCGGAGAACTATTCTTCACAACTGTTGAAGGATCTTGTCATGCCTCCTTTCCCAGAGAGTTTTACCAATGCCTTAATTTCCTATCTCAATTGTTCCTGAGAGACACACATCCCCATAATCCTTTATGGGATGCAAAGGGAGTGATAGCCTCTGTCTTTTATAGCTTCTTATAGTGCAAGAGGCTGTAGATCCTCTCCAACTACCCTGGGACATTGTGGCTCACTGTCTGGGTTGAAGAGAAAAACTGTTAGTAGAGAATGAGAAAGAATTAGTCAATCGAGCTGCCTATTTGATGGGAGAAAGAAACTTCACTATTAGCTCAAATATAAGGAGCAGATCAGATTTACGTACTTCCAATGGAGAAGAATTTGTGTCAGGGAGGAATGTCAGGTAAATTATAAACAGCTTGAGAGCTGTGGCCTTAGCAAGATCCTTTTTACTTATGTGTAGCAGCATTGGAGTATTCCTTTTTGAAGAGAAATCTCAAATATACCAGACACCCATAGGAGTACAATTTTTCTTTGGGGGAAAAAAGTTCAAGTAGAAATGGTTTTATTCTAGAAAGATTAATCCAGTCATAAATCTCTGCCATCTTTACTGCAGTGAGTATGGCAAGGATCACTGAAAAGGGGCCCTTTCACTTTGGTTTTAATTGGTCGGCAGGAGTCTTTTGTTTCCAAGTTTTTATGAACACTTGGTCTCCAGGGCAGACATTGGGTTGTATCCCTGGGTTGGGAGCTGGCTGGCATCTTTTCTCATACATTTAGATAGTCTGTTGCATTTGGCTTAGTTTAACAAGATATTGTAAGAGTCTTGTGATCTCTGGGTCCACTATCTTATCAGAGGATAGAAATGGCCTCCCATATAACTTTTTTTTTTATTTATTTTAAACCAAGAACATGTATTGGTACATTTTACATACAATGGTCACATTCATCACATTTATTTTGTACCTATACATGATGCATCTTGGTTCTCCCCCCTTTCCCCGCCTCTCCCCTCTGTTCCCTCCCTCCCTATTTACAGCAGGTTCATTCATCATTTTCCATATTTTCCCTTTCCCTTTTCTTTCCTTTGTTGCCTATCTGCTTTTCCCCTTCTTTCTTGCTAGTACTCCTCTCCTTTGTATATTATCTTCCTTTTATATAATATCTATTACACCTCTTTGTCCTTATTTACAGTTATGGTTTCTCATATCAGAGAAACAATTCGATGTGTACTCATGAGTGTCTGATTTATTTCACTTAAAAGTATGTTCTCAAGGAACATCCATTTACATACGAATGACTCTAGTTTATCCTTTTTTATAGCAGTGTAGTACTCCATTGAGTAGAAAGACCACATTTTCTTTAGCCACTCATTGGTTGTTGGGCATTTAGGTTGTTTCCAAGACTTAGCTATTACAAATTGTGTTGCTATGAACATGGTGTTGCATACGTCCTTGTGGTATGATGATTTTAATTCTTCTGGGAAAATCCCCAGTAGGGGAATAGCTGGGTCAAATGGACCTACAGTTGTAGTTTTTTGAGGAATCTCCATATTGATTTCCACAGTGGCTGGACCAGTCTACATTCCCACCAGCAGTGGAGGAGTGTCCCTTTTTCCCCACAGCCCCGCCAGCATTTGTTATTGGTTGATTTTTCCATATATGCGGTTCTTTCTGGAGTGAGGTGGAATCTTAACATTGTTTTGATTTGCATCTCTTGAATGACTAGTGATGTTGAGCATTTCTTCATATATTTATTTGCCATTTTTATTTCTTTGTCTGAGAACTGTTTATTCATTTCAGTTGCCCATTTTTGGATTGGGTCTTTAAATTTGGGAGGTTTAATTTTTTTAAGTTCTTTGTATATTCTAGATGTTAGTCCTTTGTCTGATGGATAGCTAGCAAAAATTTTTTCCCAGTCTGTGGGTTTTCGCCCTACTCTACTGGTGATTTCTTTTGCTGTGCAAAAGTTTTTTAATAGCATGTGGTCCCAAGCACTGATTCTTTGTATTGTTTCCTGTGCAGTCTGGGCTCTGTTCATAAATTTTTTTCCTACCCCTATGTCTTCGAGGGTTCTTCTTATTCTATTCTCCAGTAAATTTAATGTTTCTGTTTTAATGTTTAGATCTTTGATCCACTTTGATTTGAGTTTAGTACATGGTGAGAGACATATATCTAGTTTTAATTTTCAACATGTGGTAAGCCAATTTTTTCAGCATCATTTGTTAAATAGGCAATCCTTCTTCCAGTGAGGGTGTTTGGCTTCTTTGTCAAAGATGAGGTATTTGAGTGTGCCTGGGGTTGTTTCTGCATCCTCCAATCTATTCCATTGATCCTCAGGTCTGTCTTTTTGCCAGTACCATGCTGTTTTTAATACTGTAGCTTCATAGTATAGTTTTAGGTCGGGGACTGTGATGCCCCCTGCTTTCCCCCTGTTGCTTAGGATCGTTTTTGCTATTCTTGGTCTCTTGTGGTTCCAGATGAAATTCATGATTGTCCTTTCTAATTCTTTGAAGTATGTTAGTGGTATCTTGATTGGGATTGCATTAAATCTGTATAGTAGTTTAGGAAGGATAGCCATTTTCATGATATTGGTTCTTCCTACCCAGGAACATGGGATGTCCTTCCAATTTTGGATATCCTTTTCAATTTCTTTTTTTAGGGTGCTGTAGTTTTTGATGTAAAGGTCTTTTACTTGTTTTGTTTGATAGATTCCTAAGTATTTTATTTTTTTGTGTGCAACTGTGAAAGGTATATCTTTTGTTATTTCTTTTCCGGTGGGTGTATTGTTCGTGTATAGGAATGCTATTGACTTTTGTATCCAGCAACACAACTGAATTTAGTTATTAAATCCAGTAGTTTTTTGGTGGAGTTTTTTGGGTCTTCTATGTAGAGTATCATGTCATCCGCAAATAATGATAGTTTAACTTCTTCCTTTCCTATCTTTATTCCTTTTATTTCTTTCTCTTGTCTAATTGCTCTGGCTAATGTTTCTAGAACTATGTTGAATAA
>PVJO010016229.1:0-42592 GCA_004026905.1 Hystrix cristata | reverse complement strand
TGAGTTTTACTATTAAAGAGTATGGGCAGATGCGATATTGTGGAATAGCTAGTGGTCTTGGCCATAAATATGATAGATTCTAGACAAGGAAAGCTCCAAAACGTCTAAAGGAGCAAGGGGTATATCTGGTTAAGAGATCAAGGAAAAAGTCCATAGAGGAAGGATGATCAAAATGGGCTTTAAAGCATGGGAAGAATATTTCTGGGGCAGATGAGTTGTGAGAGGGCATTATAGATAGGGAGAAAAGCAAGACAAAGTCATGGCGATTGAAATGAACAGATGTGTTTTCTCATTTGAAGTTCAAATTCCAAGTTGGGGACCAGCAGGAGGTAAGGCTATAATGGAAGGTTGGAGTCATTTAGGGAAGTATTTGAGTGTCAGGGCAAAGAGTCTGTATTTATTAGGCTGGTCAAGGAGGAATGAGTAAAAGGTTTGGTGTGAGGCACTAATATATTTTGAATATAAAATACAGCAATAGTGCAACACCTTTGGGGTGGCTGTGGGTAGAGGAGTGGGATCATATTTTTTTTTTTTAACAGCAAAAAGGTATAAGTTGGAGTATAGGAAGCAGGGAGCCAGAAAGAGTAATATAATAGTCACGTGGTAACACAAGCCTGAATCAAGCAATGGTAGTGGGAGATGAGGAGAAAGAATCAAATACAAGGCACATTAAAAAGGTGGAATCTACTAAAGTTCATTACTGACTGTGCAGTGGAGCATGAGCCAGATGCTCCTGAACTTTAAAATCTAAGTGGCTGGAAAAAAAACCTGGACGATTCACCAAAATAGGAAATACAAGGGAAGCAATGGAGTTGGAGGTGGAGCACAGGAGGGAGGCATGAGCTCAGTTTGGGGGATGCCAAGTTTGAAGCACCTTTGGTCTAGCTAGATGAAGATGTGTATCTGAAGGTCAGATGTAGAATCCAGAGCCCAGAGCTAAGGACTGGGCTACAGATGCATATTTGAGAGTCTTCATCATGAAACAATAGCACAAGACTGTGAATGAATGAGATTTGAAAGCATAAGTAGAGCAGAAAAGAGGTCATTATCATGAACAATCCAAAATAAGAGAGTTCCAAGAGTGAAGGGAATCAGAGTCAGTGTCGACTGCTCTGGAGTTCGAGGAGATTGAAGATTAAGAAAAGAACATCAGAAGTAACTAGTGAAACTGTACTGAGCCGTCTTGGGTGGTGAGAGGTAGTGAGAAGTGTTAAGGATGAGCAAGTAGGTAGCAAAACAAGGCAAGGCACAAGGGGAAGTACTCAGACTGCAAGGCAAAAAGCGTGGATAAGCAGTGATAGAGAGAGGTGCTGACTGTGTACCATCTTCTGAGTGGGTGACGTGTGAGTGAGGCAGACAGCTGATGGATTCTCATTTAGGAAAGTATGGGATGCCCAAGTGTGAAGAGTCCTTTGAAATTTCACCTAATTCCCAACTGAATTGTATTGGGAGCAAAATCTATGTCCGCAGAGAGAAACCCAACCACTTCTTCCCTTAGCTGTTTCTAACCAAGGGACCAGCACTCCTTGGCTCCGTGGGAGCCCTTACAAAAGAGACTTTCCCCAAGTCCCCCAAGACTCTCCCCAAACCCCTTTACCAACGTGGCAAATATTCCCAAAGAGTCTGACACCAGTCACAAATTAGCAGTCTTCCTTGGGGAGATACAATGTCCCTCATGGAGATGCTGGTTCCAGTTACAGAAAACAGTGTCTACAATCTCAAGGCAGACAGACTTTTAGGTGATTGTTAGGCCTCGAAAACTAGAAAGTAGATCTAGTCCACTGACTTCTTTGAGTCACAAGCCTCATTCTGATCTGTCCTCAGATATCAAAGATGGAGTCAAGGATCGAAACTTCCAGAAAGCACTTCCATCTACTTCACAGCCAAGGACCTAGACACCAAGTGAGGCTTTTATTCAATGTATTTAACAACAAGAAAAATCCTAGCTTAGGTCATCTCAAGCAGAAACTTGGTAACTAGCAAGCAATAATTCACCATTTCCCTTCCCCTTAGCCCCTGGTAACTTCTAGTCTACTTCCCGTTTCTAAGAATTTGTCTGTGGAGACATCACATAAATGGCATCGTATAATATGTGTACTTTTGCCCCTGGCTTCTTTTACTTTCACATAATGTCTTCAAGGCTTACATGAAGGGAAAGAAGAGAAATGGGCTTGGGCACCGGGGATTACAGGGTGAAGAAAGGACCAGCAAGACCTCCCGGGAGAGGGAAGCCGATAGATGCAGACAGGGATTTTGAAACATGGACAGAGACACGGACAGAGGAGAGTGGCAGGAATTCCATCTTGGAGTTGCGGGAGGGTGGAGGTCTGTGGAGACGGGGGCTAGCAGGAAGGCACTAGTTCCAGACATCGCAAGGCGGTATCAGAGTCAGCGCTTGACCTCTGAAGTGCTCAGCACTGCAGCATTCCAGTCACTGCCATTTCCTCTAGTGTGTTTATTTTCAAACTGAATGTTTACTTTTGAAATAAAAGTTTATTTACCTGTGGCACAACCTTTACGTATTTATGAAGGAATGTTTCAGTTTGTAAAAATCACTTTTAGAATCTTAGAGATGTCAATATCCTAGCTTTAGCCTTGAGCTATATATTCCTTAAAAGTTCATTTCATAAAACAAGATACCACTTTATAGCTACCAGAATGGCTAAAACACAAAACACTGATAACCCCAAACACTGACAAGAATGTGAAGTGACAGCAATCCTCATTCATTTCTTCTGGGAAGGCAAAGAAGGTACAGCAACTTACTTTGTTTATTTGCTTTTAAAATTTTTATTACTTTCCCTTACAGCCACTTTAAAAGACAACTTAGCAGTTTCTTACAAAGCCAGACATACTCTTGCCATGTGATCCAGCAATCACACTTCTTGGTCTTTCCCCCTGTGAGTCGAAAAGTTGTATCAATACAAAAACCAACAACCAGTCATGGTGGTGCATGCCTGTAACACCAGCACTCTAGGAAGCTGAGGCAGAAAGACCACAAGTTTGAGCCCAGGGTGGGAATTTTAGCAACTTGGACAGATCCTGTCTCAAAATAAAATTTAAAAAAAATTTTGGAAAGAGCTTGGAATGTAGTTCAGTGGGAGGACCCTGCGTTCAATTCCCAGTAAGGCAGGAGGACAAATAAATCTACACACAAAATGTTTACTACATATTTATTTATGTTTTCCACAATTTTTGAGCAACCGAGACGTACTTCAGTAATAGGTAAACTGTGGTACATTTGTATAGTCGAATACTATTCAGCAATAACAAGAGAAGAGTTACTAAGCCACAAGAATTCATGGATGAATCTTAACTGTATTTTACTAAGTAAAAGAAGGCAATCTGAAAAGGCTACTTACTATATGATTCCAACTACATAGCATTCCTGAAAAGGAAAATCTGTGGAGAGAGTAAGAAGATCAGTGATTTCCAGGGGTTGTGGGAGAGGAAGGGGAGGATGGATGGGTAAAGCACAAGGGATTTGGATTTTTACGTATCCGTCTGGTACCCTAATGGTAGATACACGACATTACACACGTACCAAATCCCACAGAACTGTACAACACAAAGAGTGATCCTGAATATAAACTATGAAGTCTGGTTAATAATAATGTACCAATATTGCTTCATCAATTGTATAAACCTGCCACACTAATGCAAGATGTTGATAATACAGGAAACTAGGTACTTAGAACAAGGTAACGGAGTAGAAGAGTGGTTATACGGGATTTCTTTGAACTTTCTGCTCAATTTTTCTCTAAACCTAAAGCTGTTCTAAAAAGAAAGTCTATTAATAAAAAAAGGAAGATAGAGGGGAAAAAAGCAATAAAATGGCCATGTCCTACTTCCCAATGTTGTTTCCCCTTTAATTATTTTGTGGTTGTTGCTATTTATTATCTGTGCAAGGATACCACCTAGACTAAAAGGCATTTGGATTTGATTTGTAAAATAACCAGTCAAAATAAAGACATAAATTTTGCTTTCCACTTTAAATGTTAGGATTTACAGACCCAAACAGCTTAAATCTCTCCAAGAGCAAAGATTATCTAAAATCCTTGGAATTGCACCAAGACTTTTACCACTCTTCTCGGTTTGTCAGTTCTCCTAGAAGTAGCCAGATGTTTCCATTGGAATGAGATCTTTACAGTAAGCCTTCTTACTGAGCGTGGATTCTCAGTGGGAGCTTGTCCCCAGGGCAATGACACTGTTTATATTTCCTAACCGTACTCATTTCCTAGAGGTCACACAACAAATTACAGTTGTCTCTCAGACTCCGCAGAAGGTAGGTCCCAGGACCTGCCCATGGGTCCCCAAATCTGCAGATGTTCAAGGCCCTTATATAACATGGCAATGTATTTCATCTAAATTACACACACTCATATAGATTAAATCATCTCTGGATAATTTATAATACCTAATCCAATGTGAACGCTACGGAAGTTTTAACTGTATTGGTTAGGGAACAATGACAAGAGAAAGCATTATACATTCAGTCCAGATGGAAATTTTGGAGACTTTTGTCCTGCAGTAGGTTGAAACCATGAATGTGGAAGCTCCGGGTACACAGGGGTGACTGTACCACAAAACAGGCAGCTTAAAACAACAGAAATGGATGGACTTTGGGCCGAATCCTGCCTGGTCTCTTTCCGGCTTCTGGTGGTGCCTGCCTGTCTTTGGCATTACCCCTCTAGAAGCTGCATCATCACGGCTTCTGCACTGCATTCTTCCTGTATATCTATCTCTCTGTCTCTTCTAAGGACACCAGTTATCTTCGATTAAAGATCCAAGATAGAGGATTAAAGATCCTTTCCTCTGCTATGACCTCATCCTAACTTGATAGCATCTGCAGCAACCTATTTCCAAATAAGGTCACATTCCGCAGTGCTTGGGGGTTAGGACGTCAATACATCTTTCTGGGGGACACGATTCAACACACAAGTTACAGGCATGTTTTGGCCTTCAGCTTGAAGGAAAGTCTTCTTAGAAATGACACCTATTTCGAATAGTCCTCTTTTTGAGATAAGGGTTGATTTGCCCATAGATTTCTGAAAGTTTGGCATATGTACAGCAGAATATCCTTAAATTCTAGAAATTTCCTTTGACATCTTAGTGGTGTCAGGATTTTTCCTTCATACTTTCCCCAGTTCACTTGATTTTTTTAGCCTTTCACAGTGTTATTCTACACTACTGACACTTCTCCATGTCTTCAAAATGTGCCCTTTCTGTACTTAGGAGCTGTAACCCACGCTACCTTCTCCAGCGTCAGTGATCACTCTTCCTCTGTCCATCATTTATGCACTGGAGAAATCTCAGTCTCCCTTGTTGGCCTTTGGTTCTTATGCTATACATGCTGTGGATGATCCCATTTACTACCATGACTTAGTGATGTTAATGATTTCCAAGTCTGTGTCCCCAGCCTTGACTTTTTCTGAGCTCCACACCTGTGAACTCCATTGCTGCCTGCACATCTCTACCAGCTTCTCAGGTTTGATACGTGCAGATGAACTCATTTATTGCCTGTGTTGCACGCCTCAGTGAAAGCACCAGCAGCTTGGATTTGCTCATCTCTCCTGTCTTTTCTACCCCTCACATATGAACTGCAGTTCTGCTTCTCTTAACTGACCACTTCTCTTTGTGCTCCTACCTTGACCCTACATTGAGCTGTCAGTACACACAGTCTGGACTACTTCAAATAGCCTCATGCATGGTTTGCCTCCCACTCCAAAACACTCCCCACCCAACACTTGGAGTGAAAATGTCACGGCATGCAACTGTCTGTATCAGTGGCTCTCCGCTCCTGCAGGGTAAAGTTCACTTTCCTTAGTGAGGCACCAGGAGGTGCCCTTTTGCACTTTGAACCTCATCTTTTGGTTTGCTTTACCTCCCATCCCAAGTTCCAGTCATATCCAACTACTTATCAGACGCTGATGCACATTATGGCTGTGTGTGCTTACTGCAATTAAACTTTTCTCTCTGCCTGGAATGTTCCCCTGTCTCCACCCCCAATTACTCCGGGCCAGACCTCCTGTCCGAAGATGAGATAAGAGAGGTGGGTAGGTGAGAGCTCATCCCTGGGGGCCATTCCAGCAGGCTCACTGTTGGTCACTGGTCCCCTTTGCGTCTGGACTCGGGAGCACTATGACACAGTGACCCTGGACCACTGCCGGGAGCTGCAGGGTAAAGCCAACTTCTGTGGTTGTGGATTCTTCCGGATGTGTGTCAGCTCCGGGTGAGGCTGCCAGGCTCCCAAGTTCTCAGGCTGGATCTCCTGCTGGCAGGCAGACAGTTTCTCCATGCCCTGGGTGCCAACAGGGGGAAATTTCTGCCAGCGCTTCTGGTTCCCTGGAACTCCCCAGACAGCCAGACCTTCCCTGTTTTGGGGCCTGATTCAAAAACATGGGTGAGAGAGACTGTACTAACTCCCCTTGGCTCCTGGGCACAGAATCCAACATGTAAAGGACTGCGACCACTTTGTCTACATAACTTATGGGCCAGCCCCCTCTCACTCCTCTCTCTTTATGCAGTCAACGGATATTTATTGACTGAGAACTGTATGTCAGGCTGTTGCTAAATACTGAGAACACAGCAAAGTGCAAAACCAGCCAAAGAAAGAGAACAACACAGCCTACAGTCCAGGATGGGAGATGCACAATAATCAGAAAGACCTACAAATACCTTATTAAAGACAATTATGAAGGGAAAAATGGAATGAAGGAAAAGTACAGAGTTCTAGAAAGAAACTGTGCTTTTTTAAAATTTTTTTTACCAAGAGCATGTATTGGTACATTGTATACATAATGGTCACATTCATCATGGTTATTTTGTACCTGTACATGATGTATCTTGGTTTTCCCCCTTTTCCCCACCCCTCCCTTCTGCTCCTCCCTTCCCTATTTACAGCAGTTTATTTATATTTTCCCATTTTCCCCCTTCCTCTTTCTTTCCTTTTTCCTTTCTTTCTTTTTCCCCTTTCTCCCTTTCTATTTCTCCTCTCTTTTGAATATAACCTTTCTTTTATATAATATCTATTATACCTCTTTGTCCTTATTTACCCTTATGGTTACTCATATCAGAGAAATAATTCAATGTGTACTCATGGGTGTCTGATTTATTTCACTTAAGAGTATGTTCTCAAGGAACATCCATTTACCTACAAATGTCTCTGGTTTATCCTTTTTATGGCACTGTAGTACTCCATTGTGTAGAAAAAACACACCTTCTTTAGCCATTCATTAGTTGTTGGGCATTTGGGTTGTTTCCAAGACTTAGCTATTACAAATTGTGCTGCTATGGACATGGTTCAGTGCTTGGGACCACATCCTATTAAAAGGCTTTTGCAAAGCAAAAGAAATCACCAATAGAGCCAGGCAAAAACCCACAGACCGGGAAAAAAATCTTTGCCACCTCTCCCTCAGACAAAGGTCTAACATCTAGAATATACAAAGAACTCAAAAACATCAAACCTCCCAAATTCAAGTACAATCCAAAAATGAGAAGCTGTGCTTTTACAAACCTGATTTGTAGGAGAAAAGAGATTCCTCAAAAAGCAAGAATTTTCATCAAGAAAGCAAGAATTTTGCTTTTCTTGGGTTTTAAATTTTTCTTTTCTATTTGTATGAGTTTTTGTATGCTAGCATTATTAACCCCTTGATTATCATATTTCTAACAACACTTTTCCAAGTTTTAAAAATCTAGTTAAACCTAAAATTCACACACATTTGAAGATTACAGGGCAGATTCTACATAAACTGTCCCCCATTTGCTTTTCTCTAATATTTCCTCATGATCGTCATAGGAGCAATGCTTTCTCTGGTCCTTGATTTCGATCAGGTGGGCACGTGATTTCAACGTATTCTATTACTGCTGATGCATCGTGACCACTTGGCTAGGTGGTGTCTTCCAGCCTTCCCCACTGCAAAGTTACTTTTTTTCCCTTTACATCGTTCAGTACTTTTTAGACTTATTGCTCACCTGCTTGGACTCCATCACTTCACACCCTTCCCCAGGAATGCACAACCTCATCACTTGCTCTGGGGTCTGATGCCCCATGCAGGGGCACTCCCAGGTGTGGACAACCTGCCCGCCCAGCTCTGTACACTGTGCTGGGGCTGTGAGACACCTTCTCTCTGGGCTTGAGCTCTAGCTCCTGGCACTTAGTGGCTTGGGGACTGAATCGCTCAGGTAGAGAAGGGAAAGGAAGGGAAGGGAAAGGAAGAGCAAGAAAAGCCCTACTGTCTTAAAAGCTCTACCCACTCTGCTACCTGAGGAACCTGAGGCCACCAGACCCTCCCCCCCAGGATTAACCTGGGTGATTTCCAAAGGCCCCAACCTTTGGAAGGGTCAGTATAAATGCCATCTCCCTCTGAAGCATTTTCTCAACTCATCCTCTTGGCCTGGTCTAGGCTGGTGGCGAGGAAGACATAGAGAAGCCTACGGCTATGAAATACAAGGCAGGAGCAAAATTAACAGGATCAGTTGGATGTGGGAGGGAAAGAGAAAATCAAGAATGATTGCTTTTGGCTCCAGCAACTGGGTGGTGCCAACAGTTGAGATGGAGAAGATTGGAAGAGAGACAGAAAAGAAGGAAGAAATCAAGAATTCTAGTTTGACTTGGATTCAATATCCAAGCAGAGATGTTACGTAGACAACTAGATGTAGGTGTTTGAAACTTACTCTTTTCTGTGGTCCTGGTAGTTGGACCCAGCAGTGCTCTACTACTGAGCTATGTACCCAACACGTTTTATTATTTATTTTGAGAGAAACTCTCACTATGTAACCCAGGGTGCACTCAAACTTTTAATCCTCCTGCCTCAGCATCCTGAGTAATTGGGATTACAGGCATCCACCACTGTACCCAGCTGGGATTTGCTCTATTTTTAAATTTCTGTCATACCTGCCTTGCTAATCTTCAATCCTGGATAAACACTATCACGTATTTCTTTTCTTTTTCGTTTCCTTTTATGGGTTTATAACCTGGGTTTCAAAGTTGGGTTTCATGAACATTTTGACTTGTATAAAAATTCTCCATAAATGTATGTGTTTGCGTTTATCTGAATAGACAATTCATTGTATTTATTACATTTCCAAGAAGATCTCAGATTTTTAAAAAGTTGAGAATTATCACATTCAATGATTCTGGCAAATATTAAAAACAAAAAATAATAATGACCAGTCCCACTGTAAATTTGTGTTATTTGAGCTCAACTGGTTCTTTAATCTCACTTAGTGATTTTTTTTACTTTTTACCTCTGTTAATAGTGTTAGAGTTGGAAAAATTTGATAGTAAGAGTATCCACAAAATGACCTTTGACTGCCAGGTATGGTGGTACACGCTTGTAATCCTAACACTCTGGTAGGCCGAGGCAGGAGAATTGCTCTGAGGTTGAAGCCAGCCTGGGCTACATAGTGAGTTTGAGACAAGACTCAAGACTGAACTACATAGCAAGACCGTGTCACGAACAAAAAAAAGAAAAGAAAAGAAAAGAAAGTTACATTTGACCTACAGATGCTTCTCCGGGTATACTGGAGAGTCAGCTCTGCAGATCAGAACAGGAAGAACATGTAATCAGAAGACCCACGTTCTAGTCCCATCTCTGCCTAAAACTAGTGTTGTATGTTTAGGCAAGTCATCTAACCATCTTGAAGTCTCAGTTTCCTCATGTGTAATAGAGATAATAATATCTTACAAAGTTTTGGAAAGGTCAAAATTGCAGCTAACCTACATGAAAGCATTGTATGCACATCTAAACTATAGACCACATGTTGGAAAGGAGAAATGGCTCTAATTTCAACGGTGTGACATTTCCTTTTTCAACACAAGTTGAGAGGCAGGGTCACCAGGGCAAAGGCCTGGAAGCAATATGAAGTGGACTGAGAAATCATAATTAGCAATGGATTCAATGTGTCTCACTGTAAACATATTCCTGGAAATATTTGAGTATCTTCAGCTGTGAATCCCGAGGCCCCCAGCCGTGCCAAGCAGGGAGAAGTTCTCTGGGTGGAATGATGCAATCCAGGATGTGCCTCTTTGACCCCTCATCTACCTCCACTCCCACGCTCACCCCTGCCCCCAGTGTCCCCTACCTGCACAGTGAGAGCATAGCTCACTCTCCAAAAATGTGTTCGAGGAGAACAGCCTGGGGGCAGAAAGGGTCTGAGAAAAGGCAAACAGTCCTTCCTGCCAATTTCTCCTCCCTTCACTTCTTGCCAAAACGAAGTCATGTCTCCACCTGGCTCCCCGCCCCCATCAACTTCCTTTATACCAGGGAGCTTTGTGGTTTCTTAAGGAAGTCTTGAAGATTCATAAGCTTTCTCTACTCCAACGAAGAAATCCTTCATGGCATCATTCTGGGAAATGTGACAAGCAGTGTGTGGAAGCAACACTTCATCAGGACACTGAAAATCCAGCCTGATATGTGCTATTTTGTCTTCCTGGTATGAAGATCGGTCTCAGTGACAGAAAAGAGAACTACAAGGCTGAAAATTTTTAGTGAAAAATTCTCTTCCCAGAATCATACATCATTAGGGCAGTTGCCTTTGCCAATGAGAACCAAAGCACCACTGACTTCTTGCTGAGTCCTTGTAGCCCATAATTCTTCAGCAATAAATAATATTAAATAGTCCCACGTGCCATCTGCCACTGAGACCATGGTGTAGTGCAATGGTGCCCAATACAGGCACACAACGAAATCTACTTGGAGAGGCTATTGGAACCCAGTGGGGTACAACCCAAGAGAGTGTGGTTCATTTAGTCAGGGTTGATAGGTGGCTGGGTTGGGCAGGCCATTAGTATAGTCTTAAAACTCCCCAGGTAACACAGTCTGGCAGCTCCTTATAGAGTTAAATGGAGACTTACCGTATGACCCAGGAATTCCATTCCTAAGTATACAAGTAAAACCTTGGATTGTGAATAACTTGTTCCGTGAGTGTTCCACAAGACGAGCAAACATTTCCAATAAATTTTAATTGGATAAATGAGCGATGTCTTGCAATTTGAGTAGTACATGACACCAAACGTAACATGATCATGACTAAGCCAATGGTTTTTCTCTCTTTCTGTCTCTCTCTGTGTCTCTGTCTCTGTCTCTGTCTCTCTTTCTCTCTCTCTCTTTCTCTCTCTCTCTCTGTCTCCCTCTATCTGTACAGGATTGTGGGTGACTGTCTCCCAATAGCAAGCAGTTATAGAGGCGATCTTATCTGCAGAGGAGGAGAAAACGTCAGATGAATCTCTCACTTCAAAAGAGATTAGGGAGATGTGTAAAATGTGGGAAACAGTGCAAAATTTTGTAGAAAAGCACCCCTCAAATAAGGATGTAGTTCTGTTTATTGACAATGCAATGCCACATTTCCAAGAAACCCTCAAAAGGAGGCAAAAACAAGTGTCATTGGGTAGGTTCCTTGTTAAAGTTACACAAAAAGAAAAAGATTGCATTGAGCCAATAGATAGCAGCGATTCCATTAGTGATAGTGAAAGTCATCCTACGTAATAATCTTCCTCTCTCTTGACTCCCCTCACATCAGCCACACAGGTTTTCAAAGGTAAATGCTTGTTAGTTTGTTTGTTTTTCTTTATATTTTGTGTTTTCTTTATTTTGTATTATATTACAGTATTTTAATCATTTTTATATGAATATTTTTGGGTTATGGGACTAATCATTTGAGTTTCCAATATTTCTTATGGGGAAATTAGCTTCAATATAGAAGTGTTTTGTATTACAAGCATGTTTCCAGAATGAATTATCCTTGCAAACCAAGGTTTTACTATATATCTAAAAAAATTAAAAGTAAGCATGCACACAAAAACTTGGACAACTATGGTTAATAGCAACATTATTATAACAGCTCAAAGTGGAAACAACCCAAAAATGTATAGGTGGATGAAAGGATAAACAAAATGTGGCATATCCATACAGTGGAATATTTTATGGCCATCAAAAAAGGAATGAATTACGGATATACGTTACAACTTGAATGAACCTTGAGAAAATTATGCTAAGTGAAAGATTCCAGTGACCAAAGTCTTCATATTTGTGGTGGACTTAATGTGGTCAACTTGAGCCCGAACGCCCAGCTAGACTGAGTTGGTGTGATGCTGGGCATAGAGGATCCACCTGAGGATTGTTGCTCACGCAACATAAAGCAGAGTGGGAGCAGAAGATTCGTTGGCACACTATTTCCCAGGAGAAGCTCTGCTGAGGCTGGTTCTCCTGAAAGGAACTCAGCTGTTCTCATTGAGGAAGGAGCTCGCGGCCTTGCTGTTGTCGAGGATGGCTGCTGTTGCTTTGGGGGAGCTCTGGTCTTCATCTCTGCCGCAAGCAGCGTATCCTCATTCCAGTAAAGATTTCTTCAGCCATCATCTGCAGACACAGATGTACATGGGACAGTGCCGTGGGCTCCCAGCCCTTGATTGGATCTTTCGGGTCTCCAGTGCCTAGACAGACATTTGGCACTTCCTGTATTTGGCTTGTGGGTGAATATTGTAACCTATAAATGTCCTGTATTAAATCTGTTCTCTTACAAACCATTGACTCTAGAAAATCTAACTAAGACTATATTACATGACTTCATTCATAAGAAAGTCCGGATTAAGGAAATCTATAGAGACAGAAAATAAATTAGTGTATGTTTAAGGGTCAGTATAAAGGGTAGGGAGTAGCGGAGGGGTAACTAATGGGTATTGTTCTCCTTTGTGAAGAAATGAAATGTTTTAAAATCAACTACGGTAGCAGTTACCTGTGAATATATTAAAGCCATTGACTTGTACATTTTAAATGGGTGAATTACTGTATTTGGTGTGAATTATATCCCCAGAAAGCTGTTTTTAAAAGAGAGGAACATATTCCCAGACTGGTCTTTTGGTTTTCTTGTTTTGTTTTGGCTTGTTTACAGTGCAGGAGATGGAACCCAGGGCCTCAAGCATACTAGGCAAGCACTCTACCAAAACCGCCAAGCCCTCCAGAGATAATTTTAATGTGCAGTGGATTCTGAGAACCAGTGGTGTGGTTGATAAAGCTTGCGCTTGAAGTCACACAGGCTGGAATTCAATCAACTGACTGCGTCATTCGGCTTTCTGAGCTTCATTTTCCTTGTCTGGAGGATGAAGAGAATAATTCCTGTCTCACAGGCTTGGAAGGAGGATTTAATGTGAAAAACAAATGAGTGTGTGGAGTCTGACGCTTCGCAAGCAGGCTCTCTGTTTTGCAGGAAGCTATGCCCACCACTCTTTTCCCTCTCTGCCCGAAGGCTCCCAAGGCCAGCACTGGAGACATCGTTGTCACTGCTGGCTGGGGAGAAGGTGCTTGGAGGAGTGGAGGGGACCCAGCCAGATGCATTATCTAAATGTAGATCCAATAAATGTCCTCTGTGCTCATCCTAAGTGTTTGGCCGCATTGCAAAGCCCACATTCTTCCCAGGAGTAAGACTGTAGCCTTACCACTCACTGAGGGGGTGGCACTGCTGGGCTTTTTCCATTACAGCTTCTGGAAGCGAACACTGGCTCGCAGGGGCATCTCCAGGTGCGCCCTTGCCTTCCATAATGCAGTCGCCGTCAGACTCCATCAAGTTCCCACCTATACTGTGTCCCAGTGCCCATTTCCACTGCCACCACCCTAGGCGAGGCCTCTAGCATCTCTTGAGCAATGATCACAACACCCTTGGCTGCCTTGCTCCTTCCCCTCACTGCAGCCAGACCGACCTTGGGAAATGCTAATCTAATCATGTCTCTGGTGTTCAAAGGCCTTCTGGTGGCTTACAACCTTCCCATGGCTCCCCACAGCCTTTAAGGCTTAACTTGTCTAACCCTGGAGCCTTATCTCTTGCTGCTCCCTGCTTTCTAATAGCCTTTGAAGTCGTCCATTTCTCTCCAGCCGAGTGCACCAAGTCCAATGTGCCATCACCCCCGATGTGGGCCCTAGGACAGTCTGCAAGCAGGTTTCCCTGACTTTGGCCATGCTCCCTTTCAAGGCACCTTCCACATAGCAGCCAGTGGCACTCCTGGGCTTAACCCCCTTTTCGGCCTTGCAATTTCTCTAAAGATAAAAATCAAACTTCTTAATAGGGCCACGATATCTTACATGATCTTCCCACCCTCTGCCGCCGAATTTTCCCCTCCAGGCATCCTCAATCTAAACTTGGGAACTACTCTGGTTTTCCACAGGCATCACTTTTTCCTTTTCCTGGATATTTGCAAACAGTCTTGCCTTCTGGAATTTCCTGCCTCTGTCTTTGTATGTCCAAGACTCCACGTCCTTCAAGGCCTAGTTTAAGTGAACTTCATTCATACTCTTAAGCGAAATAAATTGGACACATATGTTTAAATACAGCATTGTTTCTCTGGTGTGAGAAACTGAAAGTGTAAATAAACACTAAAATTTGTTATATTGGGAAAGGGAAGAAATCATTCAAATGGGAAGGGGAACAAGGGAGGGGGAAAGGATGGAGGGACAAGAGAAACAAGGAATAGAAGGAAAAAATGGAAACAAAGCTTTTGTAAATAAGGAGGGAGGAGGGGTGAAGGGAAGGGAGGAGAATGGGAAAAAAAGCAGCAGCAAGATGTGTCATGTACAGGTACAAATCCCCTGTGATGAATGTTATCACTATGTGTATCTAAAGTGTACCATTAAAATAAAATTTAAAAAAAACTCTCCCCCAGTACCCCCAAGAGCCTTGCTTTCTGGCTTTTAGAAACCCCATTAGACATTATCTTTGTCCCTTCTTATTTCATTTATCATTCAGTCTAGGTTGGCTCTTTCTGTCTCAACTGTGCGGTTATTGAGTGTAACCACAAATTCCTAACTGAGGCTCAAACAAGACAGAGGAGGACCCTGGCAATCCTGGAAGGTATTGATGGGGGTTGTGTAACCATAAAGGGTAACAAGCTTCCCTTGGATTACAGAAACAGCCTGGGACCACCCCTGCTAGGGGACAATGTGTGAATTTAGATTGGGGCAGTTAAGCCAAAAAGACGGGCATTGTCATAGAATTGAAATATGAAGCCACAGTCCTTGGCAAGGTGCTGTATCCAACTGCAAGTGTGTCAGAAAGGGACGCTGGCGTGTGTCTTCATCTGTGAGTCCATGTGTGCAAACGTGCACTGCAGGCTTACGTTTTATAGGTACAAGTGATGACACATACACCTGGGGTTCAGTGGGTCATGTGTGCCCCCGGGCACGGTTACGAATGGATCAAACATGGTTCCGTGCATGTGGCTGAAGGGGGGCTGAGGTTTGCGTTTTTTGACAGCAGCTGCATTGGTACAGAGGACTAAGCAGCCCCGAGGGGAGAGCACCTCTCCCAGGGGCGGAAGCATCAGGTAGACACGTGCGGCCGGAAGACAGCTTGGGTCACTAGAGGAGGGAAGCAAGCACAGGGCTGTTGCTCCCGAGCCAGCCCCATGGATTCAGTGTCTCGGCCTGCCGTGCAGGCTGTGGCCAATCCAAAGTGAAAAGCGCGTTTTCCAAAAATGCTGTGTTGTCAGGACATGACACAGCCACCGTGGGATGGCAGTCATCCGTTCATTTCTTCAGTCCACAGGTACTTAGCTCGCACATGCTCTGCGCCAGTCTGTGCCAGCCTTTGTGGACATCATAGGGGACAAAGTGGCAGCTGGCCTTTGAGTGCAGCCTAAAGAAGAGAGAATTTTCTGCCATATTGTACCAAGCACTATATGCAGAGTTGCACCTGCACTTTTGTATGAATTACAAAATGGCACCAATTCTAGGTACCCACGACGTGTGGGTGAGGGGACAACACCCTCTCTGGCCAGGTAAATTAGAATTATCCACTCCCTCCTCTAGGACAGATTCGACTCCACAGGTGTACGTCCCTACAGGGGAGCACAGGCTGGACTTCAGATTCTTCCTTGTGGTCTCGGCTAACCGTCTCTCTTGCAGCACGTAAACTGCATGACTGACCGTGGTGACGCTGGCTGCGGAGGTCCAAGGTGTCGACAATGCCTCTAGACTGAAGATATTGACTCCTAGCAGCTAGGAAAAAGCTAATACCAGGAGAAACCCAGCAGAAGTAGTAGCGGTTCCCAGCATGAATTGCAGAAGCCAGTGGAAGCAGCCGGAGTCAGTGAATGTGGGGCGGTACTTCCCAAATGTAGCATTACTCCGCGCCAGTGTCAGCTATACCCAGGAAATACAGCAACGCTTTGGTCACAAAAGAGCACTCAAAGGTCACAAGCAAAGAAAACGCGAAATCCACATGGACACAGACAGTATTTATTTGTGAGCATATTTGAGATTCCCATTTAACACCCCCCCCCAAGAAATGTTTGATGGTAGAAAGCCTTCTGGGACTGAAAGGCAACCAGAGCAAGGGAAGTGTGGTGTGTGGGGAGATGGAGAGGGAGTTTGCACGGGTGTGAGTTGTGTGTGATGCAGACCAAGGCTCCTCTTTCCATTTCATATAAAGCGTAGAACCCAAGATATGTAGCCACAACTTTCTAGAAAAGAGAGTTTCTTCAAGAAAAGAGAGGTTTTTTTCCTTTCCTTGAGTAAAAGAAAATCCGTTTGTTTGGCTAGACAGAAAGGGTTTTCTGCAACATTGGTCAGACCACTGAATTTAGGTCCGTGGTACTCCAAATGCTGTTGACAGCCAAATAGGGACTTCTATGTATCCTTCTGTGATTTTCTGTGACTTCTTTTTATAAGAAGAATAGCAAGGGGCTGGTGTGTGGCTCAGTGGTAGAGCATGGGCCTAGCATGCAGGAGGCCCTGGGCTCCAACCTCTGCTTTGCAAAGAAAAAGAAGGAGAAGGAGGTGTTTAAAGAATTGCTGTCAGTATTCACAATTATTCCTAAAGTGTTGCTTTTTTATTAACAAACTTTTTCCTATTATAAAAGCAATATATGCTAGCCAGACTGAAGAACATGTAAAATTCACAAAGATGTGAATAAACATTAGCCATTAGCTGGGCGTGGTGGCGCATGCTTGTAATTCCAGCACTCTGGGAGGCTGAGGTGTGAGGATCACAAGTTTGAACCCACTCTGGGCAATTTAATGACAAAGAGACCGTGTCTCAAAAGTAAGAAAATGAGTAAAATAAAAAGGGGCTGGGGATGTAGCTTTGTGTGGAGAACCTGGGTTCAGTTCTCAGAGCTGCAAAAAAATAGAGTATTATCTTTGAAGGACAGACAGATTGATAGCTGATTTTTCAATAGTAATGTTAGAATTCCGATACCCTCAAATGAAATCCCCAATGTGGAATGAGAAAAAACTACCAACCTAGAATCATACAAAGTAATAATGAGGATGAAATACAACTTTTGAATATTTAGAAGGCTTGCCACAGGCAGACCTATAATAAAATGCTGACCAAGCATGGCACACACCTGTAAAGCCAGCTACAGAGAAGGCTGAGGCAGGAGGATCACAAGTTCAAGGCTAACCCTGGAAGATTTACTGAGATCCTGCTTCAAAATAAAAATAAAGAGGGCTAGGGATATAGCTCAATGGCAGAACACTCCTAGGGTCAATCTCCAGTATTGCTAAAGGAAAATGCTAAAGGATATATACTCCTGGCATAGAGAACATGATTCTAGATGGAAAGTCTGAATCACAAGGCTTGACGAACAAAGAAAATGATAAATAGGTGCAGATAATGGGACATTAGCTGTACAAAATAATAGTTTCATGGTTTTTAAAACAAGAAAATTTAAACATACAATAAAATTATATTTCTCTATTGTTTCATTTACATATATAGAGTCATACATATTTTTTCTATGGAGTTTTTTCTTTGTCCAATTTTGTCTTGAAGGTTTATGTTTTTATTCTCAATTTGCATGATATGTTTTATACATGTATGTGCTTATGTGTATATGTATATTATATACCATTAATACCTTGTCTATCATATTTATTATGAGTTTGGCCAAGTTTTTACAATCTAGTTGGGGTTGGGGATGTACTTCAGCCATAGAGTGCTTGGCTGGCATGTTCCAAGCCCTGGTACTGCAAAACTGAAATAAAAATAAAATAAAATTTAAAAATCTAGTTAAAACTACAAGTCTTATCTTGTTGGAGGGTCCTGGGAATGGAACCCACACCCTCATGCGTGCTGCGCAAGCACGCTACCACAGAACTACACACTCAGCCCCCTTTACTGCCTCAAATTTAAAAAGGTTTTCTTATCAGAGGATCTGATGAATAGTCCTCTTTTTTTCTAACGTTTTGAGTTCCATTTTTCACATTTCTGTTTTAGATCCTTGGGCATTCTATGTTGATACATGTTGTGAGGCGAAATTCTTTTTTAATTATTATTTTTATTTTGAGACAGGGTCTTGCTAAGTAGCTAAGTTGCCGAGGCTGGGCTCAAACTTGCGATTCTCCTGTCTCAGCCTACCAGCAGGGGAGAAATGAAATTCTAAAAATAGTTAACTAATTATCCTGGCACCATTTGTTGTATAATTATTTATTTTGCCACATATTTTAATACCTTCTTCTAGTAAGTATATTGTTCTACAAACACAGGATCTCTGGGAGGATGAGCCTTGTGTTCCATCTGTGTATTCTCATGGCCCTGTCACACTACAGCTTTGTAGTATATGTTCATAAATGCTAAAGCAAATGTTACTCTTCTTTTTGTAAATCATTTGCAAGTGGAGATGAGCAGTGGATTGATTTCCAGAAGCATAATGATTGATTGGACCTTGAGAGTCTGTTATTCAATTTGAGTAGATCATCAGAAGGTGGGACACTGGAAAGGCTCTTTGGAGTGGGGTGGCAGGAGGGACTCGGGGCCCATTTTGGCAACCTCAAGCAGCAGTTGACTTCTCCAGGTAGAACCTGGGAATTAGACATTTGAAATCGAATCTCTTCTTTCACCCCACTCCTGGTTACAAATCACTTGAAACACGGGGTTGGGGATTTAGCTCAGCTGTTAGAGTGCTTGCCTTGCAAGCATAAGGCCCCAAGTTCGATCCCCAGCTCCCCAAAAAAAAAAAAATCACTTGAAATACAAAAGTGAGTGGAACTTTACTCCAGTGAGAATTTTTTGCTCTTCAGCTACAGTTTTTGTCTTTGTCAGCAACCTTATCCCCAAACACGGTGGCTAACACTGATGCTCCCAACAAGACAGACCCTTGCTCCACGAATTTCTGTGTATTCATGGGAAATCTCAACACTCTTGTGGTAAATAAATCCATTGTGGAGGCTATCTTCTTGAAGGATGGCAAAATTGTGGGTGGCTCAGTTCAGAAGGGCTTTGCCTCCATCCAGTATGTTCATGAGAGAAATGCCTGGGCTGGTGTAGCAGGAGAGGATGGCAGAGTGATTGTTCACCAGGTTTTAGATATTAATCTAAAAAGGAGCTGACCCAGAAAAAGCAAAAAGTGGATTCTTTAGTGGGAAGCCTGGAGAAAATAGCAAAAGAACAGAACAAACAAACAGAGGTGAAGAATGATGGGTCCGAAGAGGGGCAGCCCAGCACCTCCCTAAAGAACAAGGAGACTGATGTGAGGATGGAGACTGGGAGGTGGGGGGTGGACTGCAGATGACTGCTGAGGAGGGGCACCTACTGCGTGATGGCGATAATGATGATTGCGGGGGTGACAAAAAAGAGGCTGAGGACAGAGAGGATGACAGAGACAGTGCTGATGGCAAGGATGAGCACATGGTGGGATTTAGAAGTCTTGTCCCATTCTTTCTTTTTTTATTTTTATTTTAATGGTACAGTTTAGGTACACATAGTGATAACATTCATCTTAGGGAATTTGTACCTGTACATGACACATCTTGCTGCTGCTTTTTTTCCCCATTCCCCTCCCTTCAACCCCTTGTCCTCTCCTTATTTACGAAAGCTTCATTTCCATTTTTTCTTTCTATTCTATTTTTTCTTGTCTCTCCTCCTTTCCTTTCCTTTTCCTCTCCCTCTTCCCTTGTTTCCCTTTCCATTTGAACAATTTCTTCCCTTTTCCTAATATACATTATACATTTTGGTCCTTATTTACACTTTCGGTTTCTCACACCAGAGAGACAATGTGGTATTTAAACACGTGTGTCCGATTTATTTCACCTAAGAGTATGGTCTGAAGGTACATCTATTTACCTAGAAATGCCTCAAGCTTCTCCTCCTCCTCCTCCTCCTCCTCCTCCTCCTTCTTCTTTCTTCTTCTTTTTTTTGGTTTTTCCAGAGACAGGGTCTCACTCTATAATTCACGCTGGCCTTGAGCTCACTGTGTAGCCCAGGCTGGCCACGAACTCATGGCAATTCTCCTGCCTCAGCCTCCCAAGTGCTGGGATGACAGACATGCGCCACCACACCTGGCACCTTCTTTATGGCAGAGTAGTACTCCCATTATTTCTTTACCTAGGTGTTTGTCTAAGAGCAAAATCTTACCAGATCATCTCCCGTGGTACCTTCAGCACATGCTCACTGTTTTCCTTATCTTTGCCCTTCCCATGTTCATAATTGATCTGTGCCTAGTCCTATTTTCACATCCTTTCAAGTTCCTGGTAGCTTTGTTAAGTCTTACCCTGTAACTTTTGTTTTTTAATTTTGGTACCTCTTTATGACTTAACAATAAAAGGGTTTTCCAGTTTTTATCAACTGTCTCCACAACAGTTTCTCGTTATACAGGAGGTGCAGTTTTTTCCATTCGTACATGATTTCAGCAGTTGCCTCCCTGACTGCAAAGGCAATCTCATTTAGTTGTAGCATCTGGGAGCAGCTCTGAGTTAGAGGTATGTGTGTTACCCCACATCGAGTACTCTGAATGCAAATGTAACGGAGGATTTTTGTGAATGAGAGCCAGCACGTCAAAAGCATCCTCTAGAAAAATTAATGTAATAGTCTTTATTTGCTTTCTGAACTTGATACTGTGGGTTATTTCTGTGAACATCCTGATGTTTGGGATCTTTGTTCCTGAAATAAACAAGTCCTTATTAAAGCAAGAATTTGGAGAAAAACAACCTTTTTTAAAATTTTTGTATAATTGTTTGCTTCGAATTCTTTGTTTTACAGCAGCCTCCTCAAAACCCTCAGAATGTTCTAAATACTGTATATTTCCCTTGCAGTCATTTGTGGTCACTGTGCGTGCTACCATACACAACTCAAGATAGATTTTGCGTGAAGTAGTAAAGTAACTTCGACATAGAAAAAATAAAAAGGAGACGGGATGCGATAATGACTGTGCCTTCATGTGGGGTGGCAGAAGCTGAGTTTAAAAAGTGTGTGTAATCTCCCTGTTTCAGGGTGGCCAGAAGAACATGCGATTTGAGTTGGTGAGCAGCGGCCTTTTCTCCCTTGTGCTGACTTGGTGGATCCAGAACAGAGACAAAAGCGCCTTGAAGAAGGCTGCACAGGCCCCTGATCTTGGGTGTGAAGGAAGGCCCCAAGGGAGCTAAGTGCAGAACCCCAGGTAGACTGACGTC
Source organism: Hystrix cristata (assembly GCA_004026905.1). Lineage (NCBI taxonomy): Eukaryota > Metazoa > Chordata > Mammalia > Rodentia > Hystricidae > Hystrix > Hystrix cristata. The sequence goes on along the minus strand of PVJO010016229.1, from coordinate 21,212 downwards.
TTTGAATCAAAGATCTTTTAGCAGTAGCTGCCCCAGGCAGGGGGTGTAGCTTCTTGGTAGAGTTTGCCTGCATGTGCATGCACAAGGCCCTGGCTTCCATCTCCAGCATCGCAAAAACAAACAAAAAAGATCAGGAGTAGCTGCCTTGTCACGTTTGTGGTCTCTTTCGATAACGTAAACCACTGAGTTTCCTGAGACGCTCAGAGGGTGGAATCTGCAGCTACGTAGTACAGATGCTTACTACAGTATGGCTGTCCTCCACAGGGTGAGTGAGTTCTGTACTTAGACCACATAACACTGCTATGTATTACTTTCTAATTGCAAATAAACAAATATATCAGAACCTGAATTATTAGGATATGTTTGTTTCTAATGCCTCCGTGGAAACCTTAATAGGAAACAGAAGCCCTTAAATCTGCTTTTATCAATGGAAGAAACTTTGGCACTGATGGGCACACCTAACAAGAGCATGGGAAAATATCCTTCCCCCCAGTAACAGACTAGGGTGCATCTTGATTTGTCAGAAGGGCAACTGGAATTTACCCATATCACTTGCAAGGGTTGCTGGGATAAGAAAGCCCCATATTAGCTTCACTGGGCTTTAGCTACAACTGCACTTGAGGGTGATGGAAAAACACAAGTCCTTGCCATCATATTCCCAATTCCCACCATCTGACACAGTGCCAGAGGCAAAGGGACCAGAGATTTGGCTCAGGTGACTTTTCTGTTTTGGGTGTGGGTTTGGGTTTTGGTGTTTTCTTTCCTTGTTTTTGGGGTAGGGTCCCACTAGGTTGCCCAGCTTGGCCCTGAATTCCTGGGCTCAAGAGATCCTCCTGCCCCAGCCTCCTGGGTAGTGGAGACTACAGGCATGTGCCACCTTGCCTGGCTGGCCTTGGTGTTGATGTAAATTGGGAGACTGACATCCATCCTGCTTAACTAGAAGCAGTGACTACATGTGCTTTAAGTGTGCACTCCATGAGTGGATGGAAGACAGGGGCTTGTTCTTGGGAATAATCAAGGAGACTGCTGTGCCTGCCCAAGCTGAAATGATCACACCCTCTTTCCCAGCTACCATCGGCCTCCTCTCCTATAGGAAAGTTCTCTTCATAGTAAGTATCTTTAGCTACTCAATTGATGGGCCCCAAAGCTCTATTACTCATCTGCATTGTGCTAGGTACAGAGGTAAGGACTGAGTGCGACACGGTCCTTTCTCTTTCGGAGCTTACTGTCCAGACAAGGCAGATACACAAGTCATTTCCTGTCTGAATAGGAGATCAGCAAGGAAATAGAGGAAGTTTATTAATAAAGGAGTTTCAGGCAGAAGAAAGACAATGAGCAAAGGCGTAAGAGTGGGTGGAAGGAGCCGAGAAGGCATCAGATGCCACGGGGAAGGTCTTGTGAGGGCAGAGTGACAGGAAACAGGGATGGCCAAGGGGGCAGGTGTGCCTCATGTTGCGTTGGGGAGTCCTGCTGAGAAGTATGGACTGGACAGAGTCGTGATAAGGAGCCAGTTGGCATGCTGTTTACATTTGTAAAACTATCATGCTGGCTGTTTTAAAGAAAGGATTGGAATAGGCCATGAGTGGGAGCAAGGGAACATAATAAGAAATGTAACTACAGCAGGCCTGGTGGCACAGCCATGGAATCCAGCACTCTGTGATGCTTGAAACAGCAGGAACCAAGTTCGAGTTCAATCTAGGCAATTTAGTAACTTAGTGAGACCCTATCAAAAAAATAAAAAAATAAAAACGTGCTAAGACGTAGCTCAGTGTGAAGACCCTAATACCAAACCAAACCAAACCAAACACTATCCAGTTATCCAAGCTAGAAACTACTTATTTTCTCTTTCCCTCTCTACATTGTCACATTGTGACCAAATACTCATATTAAATCGCGTCAGCTCCATACCCAAAGTTCATTTCATCGCTCAGTGTTTGTTAAACTCTTGTGTGCATCCTGGGCTGTGCTACGTGAAAAAGAATCCATTTCTCTTCCAAAAGAAGCTGATTGTCTTGCAGGGGTGACTGGCAAATAAATAAGTAATTTTGAAATAACTGGCTAAGTATTCACTGGATGCTGTTCAAGGTGGAATGGGGAAGATATCCCTCTTCCTGCAAAGAGAGAGGGAGAGGGAGAGAAGGGGGAGGAGAGAGAGAGAAAGAGAGAGAGAGAGGAAGAAGAAGGAGAAGGAGGAAGAAGAAGGGGAGGAGGGGAAGAAAGAAGGGGAGGAGGAAAAGGCTAAGAGGGGAGGAAGTGGGGAGGAGAGGAAGGAGGGAGATGGGGAGGAGGGGGACAGGGGAAGAGAGAAGAGAGAGGAGAGAGCTGAGAGAGCTGCCTGAGGAGTGTGAAGGAGGTAAGGCATGAGTCCTGAGGATGGTGAGAGTCCCTTGGAGAGAGGAGGCAGAGGAGAGGGAATTGCAGGAAGTGGGGATGGGAGTGCACAGTGCATGGTCAGGAGCCAGTAAGTGGTAGGTTAGGGTCGGTGGCCAAGAGCTCGGCAGGTCAGCGCGTTGGAATGTGAAAGCCTTGGCCTAATGAATGAGAGATACCTAAGCTGGAGGATGGGACGGTATCAGATCTGGGACTTGAGTGCCCATCTTAGGCTGCTTGAATGCATCACAGTCTCCTCAGTCTGACCGTGCCCTGTAAAGGGTCTTGCTCTGGTCCTTGACATGACTGCCGTGGGCTCTTTGCAGACCTCCTGCTTCAAGCCAAGCTCCTCCAAGCTGTCCTCCACTTCGGCATCTTTCAAAAGCATCGTTCTGCTCCTGTTAGTCTCCTGCTGCCGCCTGCTGCTCAGCATGGCGAGACCCACACACCCCAGTCCATGCTGCTTCCTGGCTTCCTCTCCCACCTTTCCTTCCCACTCTTGTTGCAGCTACCCCTTTTGCTGACTCCAGGGCTCCAGAGGCTGCAGGGCACACCCAGGGCTCCAGGGCTCCTCTCACTTTCCCTTCCGAGTCTAGGTGAAATGCCCTAGCTGCAGGTCCCTCCTTAACGAATCTACTGGAAATGCAAGTTCCTCTGACCTTCCCTGACCTGCTCAGAGAGAACAAATCCCTTCCCCTCTTTGGACTCCCTGGTCTCTGGTACATGCTGATGTAAGAATGCACATCACACTACCTCATACTTACTGCTTGCAATTCTCTTTTGCAGGCTGGAATGTAAGCTCTACCGGAGGATGAGGCCACGCCACATGCCTCTTGTAAACTCAGCTCATAGCCCCATGCCCGGCACCTACTTGGAAGCTCAGTGAGTGTTAAATGAAGCCACTGATCTTCTTGTCCCATTTTTACCTAGTGTAATTATCCTCCTCATCAAGCAACTATTTACTGTCAAACGGTAATCACACTTTCGTGGGCCAGGTTTCCATTCCCGGGTCACTGCCACTATTTTCTTTAGCCAGCTGGAGAGCTGGAGGTCTTATAACTCAGGTCTCTCTTGAGTCAGAGAGCAAGAGCACCATTCTCCAGGCCACAGCTGCCGAAGGGCCCGGAGCACCCGCCAGCCTCAGTTTGCAACCAGCAGTGTGATCAAGCCCATGTATGCCTTTTTAATGTCCAATTCCCCTCTTTCAGTCATCTCTATGTATTTGGGGCCTGAGCAAAGGACCAAAAACATTCCTAGAGCTCTCTTGAAGAATGGCAAAATATCTCCACTTCACTTGGGATTTTTCTAAGAATAGCTCAACTTATGTCCAAAAGAGGGACCACCGGAAACTGGAGAAAATTTTTCCCTGGTTTCGGGGCTTCCTGGTGTTCCATATTAAACAAACAATGAGTGCCCCCCACCCCCACACACACTTATTGAAGGATCAGAGCTCCCTGGGATCATTATATTTCTCAACTGTAGATTTACCACTTGTGTATTTTGAAGTTCCAAGAAAAGTTCAGCAAAGTCTTACCCACCCCCTCCACCAGTTTTCAAACTTTATAGCAGCTAGGGTAGGAGCTTCAAATGTCTAAACCCAGAGGCGTTCCTTGGGGCAGGCAGCATGAGCAAGGAAGTCTGTAGAGCCTTGGGAACCAATTCCTGGAGGGTTTCGGGGGCTGCGGGGAGGTTCCAGTTTACATGGCAGACTGCACAACTCATTGATGATATTCAAACGCATACATGGGATAACCTGGGGTGGGTGTAGGGGGGACCTGACAAGATCTCCAAGAACCGGTGATGAAGGAGTTGGAGATGGAGCCTTGGACGATGAAGCAGAATGTTAAAAAAATCTTCCAATAGCTTCACTGCTCCTAAAATTATGATTCATAGAGAAAAACAGGGAGGGGCGGGGAAGGAGTTCAGTCAAATGTGGTCTGAGTTAGTTGGTCGTGCAGTTGGAAGGTGGAGCAAGGACAAGAGCAAAGCAGAGGGCCTCACTGTAGGGTGTAGGTGGGGGATGTCCTGGAGGGAGAACAGAACACTGCTGCCTCATTAGAGGGGAAATATTTGAAAGGTTTTGGAGTCTTAACATAAACACTTCTCTGACTCACCAAGGAATGAAGCCGGGTCAGGTCTAGGAAGCTTTGGAAACCCAGGCATGGGCAGCAAATGCTTGTTTTTTTTTTTGTTTTTTTTTGTTTTTTTTTTTTTAATTGCAGTCCTGAGCATTGAACTCAGGGGTGCTGCTGCACTGAGCTACATCTCCAACCCCTTTTTGAGACGGTCTCACTCAGCTGCCCAGGTTGATCCTGAATTTGCAATCCTCTTGCCTCAGCCTCCTGAGTGGCTGGGATCTCAGGCACGCACTGCCACACCTGGCTTTCTCTTTTGAGGATATTCCTGTCTGTAGAGCCTTAGAGAATTTAGTCTTTGACTCAAGACCTATCAGTCCAGCCATGGTATGTCTGTAAAGGCTACCTATCTATGGTATACATTTCCTTTGGAAGTGAGTTTAGAAACAACCATTATAAACAAAAACAAAAATAAAACAATTGAGTTCTATAGAGGATGGAGGAAGATGAGAGGACAAAATGTATTTCCCACAGTATCTAAAGTGTGTGGTGGATGTCCAGCAAGGAATGTCTTGGTTAGTATGTTTGAAAGGTAAAACGCCTTACTGATTTGGTGACTGTAATTTCATAAAATATTTATTGAGCACCTATAATGCAGTAGAGATACGGACTGAGGACGAAGAGGCGATTTAGGCAAAGTCCCCGGAACTCAACTCTGTGGGAGAAAACACAAATTATAACACGACAGCAGAAGACTGCATTTGGAAGTGGGGTAATTAGGGCCACTGAGAACAATGCCTACCAGCACAGGGGTATGGCTCTTCACTGATAATGAGACTGCTGTACTGCTGGCCCTCCATCCAAACTATAAGTTTAGGCAGAAAAAGTGTGCAGCTGAGCTCTGCGATGGATTCAGGATACAGCTGCTAAATCTCTACAGTTCTTTTGGCACTAACCGAGCTGGATTCTGCCTGGCGGCCAAAGGCTGCCAAATCCCTGATTTAAGACATTGCCTTTCCAATGAAAAATAGCAATAATGAAAATAGCTTATGTCTTACATAAACTCTTAGCAATATAACACACACATTACCTTTTGAATAAGACCTATAGCATCCTGTTACATATGGACTGTCACACTGACTTAAAACAGCTATTTTTTGCTGTGCGCTTTTTATCTTGACTCCATGAGCTTTATAATTTTAATAGTTCCCACTTGACTCTATCCAATGATACATTTATTTGAAACCTTCTCCAAAAGGACCTTTCTCAACATTTTAATAGTTTGACCTTGCCTTTATGAACTGAAAGTCACAACTTTTCTGAGCCTTGGTTTCATCAACTATAAAATGAGGACAATAAAGTCCCAAACATCAGAAAGTAGTATAAACTTCAAATGGGAGAAATATAGCTGAAAGCAGGAGCCTATCTGAGAAAATATCCCTGCTTTAATTCAGAAAGTCTTACAGTCTCAGATTTTGACCCCAAGACACTATATCCTGGGGTAGGAGGAGATGAAATCTTGTCCCAAGATAAGAATGACGTGAAGAGGGCAGAGGGAGGAGCGAAAAGTGATCTGCAACAGACTCCGATCCTGATCAGGCTCGCCAGCCTAGTTTTCTTTAGTTCTTACCTTGTCCCGCCCACTCATCTTCTCTCATCTCTCTCTCTCATTCAGTTAGAAATGCTGACCTTGCTAAATGAAAGGTTACTATTCCTTTAGTGGAAAAAAAGGGGGAGGGCCCTGAATTCATGAATGGCTTCATTGTAAAAAAAAAAAAAAAGGTTCTAGGACTCCAAAGACAGCATTTAATACAACATAATACAGCTGGAGACCAACTGAAGACCAATAAATTGACAGTAATATTTTCCATATGGTATGACTCCGGGTATGCAAATCTGTCCATTTACAATGTAAAAAAATACAGTCCATATACATTTGAACAGAACTGTCTAACTTCAAAGACTGATGAGGAGTTTAAAAACCACTGAGATTAGCCCAGTGTAGTGATACATACCTATAATCCAAACTACTCAAGGAAGCTGAGGCAGGAGAATTGCAAGTCTGTCTCAAAACAAAACAAAAAACAAAAAACAAAAACAAAAACAAAGGCTAGAGATGTTGCTCAGTGCCAGAGTGCTTGCCTAGCATGTGCAAGGCCATGAGTTGAACCCTCAACACTGTAAAAACACAAAAAATAAAACACAAAAAGAATCTCAGTTCAACAATTTAAAAACATTGAGTTAGGCAATTAATTCAGTGATTGTTTTATCCATTGAAAGATTTTGCCGAATAACTTGTGTTGAATTTTAATTTTGTTTTTCAAAATTTAATTATATATGCTTAATGTTTCCCGAAATCATCAGTACAAAGACATTTCCCAGCCAATGAATTTGTATTTGGGGCATTTTCTCCTTATGGGCCAAATTATATACTTTTTTACCTACTAGTTTTGATTTCTGATTTATTTATGAGTTATTCAATTGAATTAAATATTATATTTTAGGACATATTTAAATTTTCCCCCACATAGGCCAAAATAGAAGCTAAGGAAATAAGTGAATGTTTAACTTTTGTTTAAACATCCTCCACAATGCACTCTATCATTCTGACAAAAAGTAATGACTGTCAGTTACAAGAAAGACTTACACGTTACCAAGTCTAGCACAAGAAACAATACATGAAATAATTAAAGAAACCAACCTCAGTAATACAGATGTCTATTTTATTAAAAAAGTTACAAACAGGTGGACTGCAGGGTCGTCTTACAAAATGACAAGAATGAAATCTATTGGAAAAAATTTACTTTTACAAATCTTTATAGGTAATTGTTCAATGTTTGTACTTGTTATTCGAGATTTTTACCGTTCACTGATAAAGTTACAGTACATGAGATCCATGATAATAGGTTACATGATTTTCTTTGTAGAGCCCTACTGCAGCGATTTGAACAACTCCTAAACAGATGCCATGGTAAAGACAAGACATATATTGCATTTAATATTAATTTATTATCCTAATAGGCAACATGCAAGCTATTGAGGAAGCTAAAATAACTTTTGGTCCCTTTTCTTAAAATGTGCTGGAGAAACCACCTTTAAAACCATTTTCCCCTGATTCCTGCAATCCTAAGTGAATTCAAGTTAAATTTGCTGCTGAGGTCAACGACAATGAACACCATAATAGAGATGGGGTGGGGTGGGGGGACAATGACAATATTCATAGGAAAGAAACATTGTTTTTAAAAAATCAATAATCTGCAGAAAATTTAAATCATCATGAATTATTTGATTCCTTTAGAATTTCACAAAGCTAAAAAGATGAATCATGATCACTTAACCTACTTTGAAATGAGTGCTTGGTTTAAGTTTGGTATTAAAGTGCAAACTTAAGTATTCATTTCAAGCAGTTTATAAATAAGGAACAATGTTTCAACTGCCTCTACCTTTATACTCACCATAAAATTCAAAATTCAAGAATAAGAATTCATTCTAAGGGAATTTGATCAGGAATCAAATGCAACATGATTTAAAAAAAGGAAATCAAAGTTTAATCCATTTCTATTCAATAATTAATGGTCATGCTGACCAATAAATCACATGAATGTAGGTATCACTTATTTGAACATCACACACAATAGAAATTCAAAAATTGCCACACCCTTCCATAAACCATCACTGCATATATTAGAGCTTTCCTTGATGAAGTTATTGAGCTATTATCATAGGTCAAAAGTATAGTTTTGGTTTGGTTGTTTTACTTAGAAGCATGTTCAAATGACTAAAGCGGGCTCCTATAATCGAGAACTTTGGTGCAGTAGGTGAGCTGCGGTTATAAGTTCTGCAAATTAAAAGCACAAATAAAAACCCAACAACACAATACTGTCAAACTTACACAATTGAAAAAATCATTGCTAGAAAAAAACGCTCATTGTCATGATGTTGAAACTGAACCAAAAGATTATTCTTTGTAAGTTTCCTTTTTGTTTCTATACCTGTGTTACTGTTAAAATGTTCAAGTATTCAGACAAAATGTGCTGATTAGGTAAACAACATGGAAGGCAATGGCTATTAGAATGCACATTTGCAAAAATAAAAAATAGCCCAGAGACTTGGTGCTATTTTCCCTCCTGTTACACGGATTTTGTCTCTACTACGAACATGCTTCTTGAGAAATAACTAAAAAGCAATTGTGATAGTGCAAGAAAACTTTAACAAATATTGCTTTAAACTATTATTCAGAAAGATAAATATTAAGAACTAGAAAGTGTACATGATTTTACTTGAATTCAATTTTACATGTGCAGAAGTCTACTAGATGTCAATTACAAGCCTGACAGGCAAAGCTGAGCTATCTCTGTTTAGGTATACAATTAATTTACCATGGATACAATATCCCTTTTCAAAAGCGTTGCTAAGTAGGTCATAACTAAATTTAGAACTTCACAGAAAGGAAAATGTTACTGCCGCAATTCAATGCTGTAAATGAGATTAACACATGTGAAAACCTAATGGAATCCAATGCTTAACTCTTCAACTAAATATTCTACAGTCAATTTCCAATATCAATTGTAACTTTCAGAACATGTTAACATGTTAATTACAAAAACATCACAAACTGCACTTGAAGAAAGGGATATTCCATCCATACAGGTAAAATGTGATCTTTAGTTTCTTTTTACAACACTGCCACACGTAAACAAAGTCTCAAAATATTAACCAACCATTTAAAGGAGAAAGATTTTACAAATAGGATGAAGCACTGGTACGAGGTAATATACAGAAGTAACCATTTGTTTAAGGCTCAATTTTTTCTCCATTATAACTTTCTTTTAAAAGGCATTGAGTAGGTAATACTGAGTTTGAGTGTTTAATAAATACAAGTTGAGAAACTGATTAAAGAAATCAATTAAAATATTAAAAATTAATCCTTGCATATTAACCATCAATAAGAACTTAGAAAGCTATAAAAGGACTGATTGATAAAGAACAGATTTTAACGTATGGTAAACGTGCTAAGCATTCCTGTGTAAGGTCGTTGGATCTTGAAGGCCAAAGACCTTATGCACTTAATTAGATGTATGGCAACATGCTGTAATAGAGACAGGTTTACCAAGGCTCAGTTCTGCAACCCAGGTTGTAAAGTTCTCCAAAGCAGCATCTGTGCAAATTTCCTCTGAGTTTTATCTGCAATTAAGATAAACATGTCATAAAAATGTAGAAATATAAATTAAGAGTTTTAAAAAATAACAGCCCTATGCAGAAGTGGTGACAAGAATAAGAATCCCAAGGAAGAATTTTACTGTGTTCTCCATTAGTTTAGGTGAAAAAGTCATTTTCTGTGATGCTGAAAAGCCACAGAAAGAAGCACAGAAATGATGCACTGGATATAACAATACTGTGCCTGTATAGCTACTCTAGTTTGTTTGAATGCGATTACACTTTTTACTCATATAATTTTTAAAAAATGTTCCTACTGGCTTAAATGATCTCACAGTTTAAAAGCTGTGGCAAACAGTGCCCTTGATCTCTTCAGACTTTAACTGTATTAGAATTAAACCCATGGTAATTATGAGTTAACTTGACAGTATGCTAGATTTTCCAAAATCTAGTTTTTCTGGAATTTAAAAATAAAGGATGTGATTCAATCAGAGTTTAGATACTGAGCGCCTACTAGCTCCCCTGGTTTGGGCCAGGTGCTAACTGACAGCAGTAGTTCACATTTCCCAGGCTGGTCTGTGATTTTTGGATACACTGCTCCCAAGGATTGGAACTTTTGTGATTGAGATTCCTCAGTCTCTGCTCTTGTAGCTGATAGATTTCTGCCCTCCCATTTAATACTGGGGGAAAAAAATATATCATTCCTACAGACATAACGTCCTTCAGCTGTGCTGAATCACCAACTAGCTTCTAGGGGACTGGAATTATGTCTGCTTCTTAACGTGGGAGATAAAAAATGTTATCATAAAGCCAGAAACAAAAGAATAGCAACTATGAAACAATGCCAAGTGAAACCAGCAGAAGATTTCTAGGGGCTGTACCAATGCTTATAAATGCATAATTTTAATTTCATTTGACAGTTACCCTTCTATAGTATTAAAAAATCCCAAGAGAACACTATATCATAAACAGAATTATTTTTAAGGAACATAGCTCTGCTCATTATTGAAATTCAGCCACCTAAACATATTAGGAAAAAGTCTTCCTCTTTAGAAGCTATCAGAAACATTTTTTCTAACTAAAATTAACATATTTCACATTAAAGTTAATTATTAATTAGAACATGGATTATTTATAGCTTGGGCAAATCCAGTTTTCACATTATTAAAACAGTGATAAAAATACTTTCCTCACAGAAAATGCTGTTGTAAATATCATATAAAGTAAGATGTGAAAGTATTTTATAAAATGACTATACAAATGTCAGCTATTATTTTCATTTCCCAAATATTTTATATATTTCTAGAAGACCAAGGACCTTTGTGGGGTTTTTTCCAGCTTAGTAGAATTTCTATACCTATTTAAACACAACAGTATTTTATTAGTGTATATAGGCAATTCATTATGAAGACTTTTCAGTAATTCAGATTATGCTTCTCTCGACTCATTTGAATTAGTAAGTCTCCGATAAATTTTAATCTACATTTCTTCAAAATGATCATAAAAAGCTTGAGATTTTCAAATGTTTGCCTCCCAAATAGTGAAGACTTATAAAATGTGATGATTTAATAGTTTAGGAATTCTCTGAAATCAAATGAGAAAGTACTTATGATTCATACTGTGCCAAAATAAACATTAATATAAACCAGTATACTAACTGTAATCTATATTAAAGAAAAGATTATCTATCACTTCTCACCCGCCAAAAAACCTAGTTCACCTTTGGTCTATCCACATTCCTCCACACCACTCCAGTGAAATCCAGAGATAATCTCTGGAGTTGGACTGAACAATATTAGCACTTGGCATACTTTTAAACAAAGTATTAATATTGGCTATTTTGCAAGAGAACAAGGAATTCTAATTCTCTGCAGTAATAAATCCTGAAACAAAAGTTTGCACTAAGCAAAAAGGATAGTGTCTCTCAGATTAGAATTTCAGAACACAAAACGTAAATGTTCTTGTTCACAGAGACAGCAAAATTTTCAGTGTATTCACACTCTGGTTCATTTAGAAAAAATAATCCAGAAATTTTAAAGGTATCTGGTCAAATTAGCACTTTTTAATTTACAGGATACCATTCCCACACGCTGCAAAGGTATCACTTGCTGCCTTTGAGACAGAACGCAAGTTAATCTTGTTCTCACTCACAAGTTCCCAGCAAGATAACCCAAAAAATCTTAATTCAATTCTGGAAACTTCTACTCAAACTCTTGCTTAACTTTTTGGTTTCAGTTTATTTTTTTCTAATAAAAAATGAGAAAGTACAAAATAAACAAACTTTTTGCTCAGTAAATTATGAAATACAGTCTCCCAAGTGGGGAAGATTGGTATACAAGAGGGCCAAACACAGAACCGAAAGAACAAAGATCATTATTTATGTCAGCCTGAAGAAAAAGGGAGATTCTTGATTCAAGAATAACTCATCATTTCACGAGGCAACAGAACATCTAAGATGTTAACAAAGGCTCCTGAAAGGCTTAGCAGTTTGTGAACGCCTTTTTAGCTTAACTGGCTTAACCATTTCTAAATACAATGGTATTTACTAGCATTCTTTCTCTCTTTTTATCAAATATAAAGTGTAATCAGAGTTACTTATATTTTTTTTTCTTGCTTTAGACATATGATATTCTGGGGATTTAACCAAAGGAATGTTTAAAAGATGAATTTCCCGTCACATTTTTACTTGGCACTTCCGTATCCAAATAAAATATTAGTTATGTTAGAAAGATACAAGGTTAAAATTGTGTTATCTGAAAGAAGTTACATTTTGTTAAATATCTTCAGTTTTGTTTCTCTACCCTAACTTGCATGATACTTCTGAAGTTTACTGATAACTTCTCTTACTGGAAAGGAAGACTAGTCCATTAAAAATGCTCACTGTCACCCACTAGAAACACACAGAAAGCAAAAATTGAACCTATACCATATATTTCCATGAATGGAGGTGCATCTGCACTTGAATGAAAGCATGCACACTAAATGTCTGTGGTGAGCCTAGGTATAAGGGAAGAAATTTGCTATTTTTCTTATATCCTAGACTGAAAATCTCCAAATTTTAAATTACTATGAATGCAAGTCTGAGATCTCAAAATTGTGACCAGGTCCAGGGATAATAAATAGCAGTGTGAGCCCAGTGATCTGATTCCAGTTGCTAACTGTGAATCGGACCAGGTAGAGAAGTTCTACTCCCATCAACTCTACACTTCACTTTCTCATTGTGGTACACTAAGCACTGTGGCTAATCAAATGAATTTGGGTTTTTGATTGGGTAAATTCTTCCAACAGTGGACAGGACTTCAATCTTTCTTAGTGACATTATCTTCTGAACTGTAGAATTCCACTGAGAAGAAATCCTACAAGGAGACTCGTTCCTATAGGATGGCTAGAACACTTCCTTGGTGGCAATTCTCCAACTCCATGATGCAATTTTTGTTAATTCTACTGACGGTTCATTCTAAGTCAGAGAGGTAATGGTGTAAAACCGAATGGCTCATATTCATTTCATTCTGCAATAAAAGTCTAATCTTGAGGTTAAAAGGAAGCAATTAAAGAGGGAACAGATATACAGAGTCATTCTAATTATGAGACACCTCCATACCCAGAGCAGGTCTAACTAGACACCCATCTACTCTAAACAGTGAACACTGTGGGGTCAGTGAAAGTCTAGGCAAATGAGGGGTGGAGGAGAGGGCAAAGCAACTCTGCTCTTTCCTTTTACTCCAGGTCTCCTGTAGGCCTTCATAGCACACACTACCCCACAGCATGCTTCTTCTTCCATCCAAGTCCTCTGCTTTACTCTGGTGCACCACGAAAATGGGATGACAGATGTGCATTTTAATTAAGCCATTCCTCCCATCCCTACTCAAAGTGATACACATAATAAGGTGGGGGGAAAAAGAGTATCTAACAAAACTGTAGCTTCTATAACAGAATTCCACCCCAGTGTTTTACTGATATGATTAATATTTAACTTGGATATGAAAATGCCAGTGCATGGTAGGATTTAATATTAAGGATTTTTTTCCTTTGCACATGCTAAACTCCCAGCATATCATATCTAATGAAGAGGTGGGAAACAGACTAAGCCATTCTGATTCTACATTGTTATTTATTAAAAAACCCTGAAAATGCTAATCAATTCCACTGTATTTAGAAACAGTAAGTCCACTACACTAAAGTGACATTCATAGATGCTTCAGCCCTTCAGGAGCCTTTGTTAACATCCCAGGCATTCTGCTGCCACGTGAAATGATGTGTTAGTCCTGAATCAAGAATCTCCCTTTTTCTTCAGGCAGACATATATAATGAACTAGGGCTGACATAAATAATGATCTTTGTTCTTTCAGTTTGCTTCCTGGTGTTTGGTACTCTTATGCACCATTTACTCCACTTGGGAAAACCCATTCCATAATAAGTAAAGAAAATGGTGTAAAATCTTGCAGGAGACCTTTGATCGGAGGTGAAGAACATCCCCCACCCGATTTTTTTTTTTAATAACTTTCATGTATACTGGAATGACACAGAGGACTCCTTCAAAAATCATCTTTTAAAAATTCTATGACAAGGGCTATACTGAATTGCCACCTTAAGTGATAATTTTAATCACCTCCTCCCTTCCTTTCAAAAATTGACAGAATATTTTAGGATATTACACCTCTTTTGAATTCCTTCTGTTTGGGAATAACTCTATCTCTCTCAGTCCCTCAAATTCTACCCATTCTTCAAGGACTGAAAAAAATGCTACTGCCATCTAGCTCCTCTAACCCAAGCGATTGTTAACCGGAGGTGATTCTTCACCTGCCCCAAGGAACATCTGGCAATTTCTGGAGATATCCTTGTTTGTCACAACCAGAGGAAAGGGAAACATGATCAGTATCTAGTGGGTAGAAGCCAAGGATGCCACTAAATATCTGACAATGCGTAACAGAGCCCACAATGATGAGAAACTGCTCTCCTTTCTCTGAATCCCCACAGCACTGTGATTTACTTGTTTCATAATATGAGATTATTAACAAAACATCCATCCCTTCTCAGTAATATACCAAAAAAGCAAACTGCCAATTCCAGCAATCTGGAGAAGCTACGATATAGTGAATAAAAGGCGGCAGTTAGCACGCTGACAGTTTCAGCTATACTGCCACTGCACAGTAAAAGATGTCCTGCAAAGCACTTGATGGCACCCCCACAGGTCAGGAAAGCAATCATGGCTAAGGCTGTGTATAAAGATTCTGCCCATGCTTTGAAACTTTCAGTAACATGACTGCCAGTGAGAGGTAAAAGGTGAGGAAACAATCCTGGGAGCCATGCAGATAAACAGGTGTTGGGCAAGCCACCAGTGACCCAAATTAAAGGGTGTTAAGAAATAAACGTGAGGATTTCTCAGGAGCGATTCCTAGAGTATTAATACATTTTCCCTCTTGCTTAAACACGACCAGTTAACAATGATCACAGCCCTTCTGTCTTAAATTCTATTATTTCTAAGCTAGACAAAGTACTTTTCTAAATATGAGGGACAAACATCTCTCAAATGACTTGTACCTGTCAAAGTTTTATCTTCAATCTAAGATCAGGACTGACAGACTTCAGAGTCCCATGACTCATAAGTCACAAAATTTAAAATCCATCTCCTGTTTTTTTCATGTGTCTGGTACTGGTGATTGAAAACAGGGCCTTCACACTGGGCTATCACCCTAGCCTTTTCGTAAATTTTTTAAAATCTTAAATCACTAAATTGCCCAGGCTGGGATCGAACTTGCAATCTTCCTACTTCGGCCTTCCAGAGTGGTGGGATTACAGGTGTCTACCACCATGCCTGACTCACTCGTTTCTTCTTTTAGGTAAATAGTGAGCAAGGTCAACCACAAACTTAATGAGTTCAATCTTATTTACTGTCAGAAAAAACTTTATATAATGTACTTACTGTACTTTGTTCTAAAAGATCTTGATTAGGAAGTTCACTTTAATAGTTTCACATTTCAGCTGATTAGATATTTTATTTCAAGATCCACACCCTCATTTGTGTATTCTGCTTACAAAACAAAGACTGAGCAAAAAAACCACACACGGTATTTGACTATAAAAATGAGTAATTAATGTTGTTACTTTCTAATTTTTAGTTGGCTTTTTTTTTTGAGGGTTTGTTTTGTTTTGCTTTTTCAGATGGGGTCTCACTACAATGCCCATGCTGGCCTTGAACCTGTAACCCTCCTGCTTCAGCCTCCTGAATATGTGAGATTACAGCCCATACCATCATGTCCAGCCTAAATTTTTCTATATTAATCAATAAGAAATGAAATCATAACTGGCTTGAGATATAAAAAAAATCAGTATATGCATCCCTATAGGGCTTAGAAAATAACTCAGATCACAAAAAGTTGTAAAATGAAATGAACTCAGAAATAATTCAGAAGAAAAAGGCTTAAAAATAACTTTAGAAATTATCCATTTGCCAACAAAAGTGCCAGTTGGCCTCTACATGTATGAGGTTAATGCTATTCCTTTTACTTCCTATAGCTGTTTACACTGATAGAAAACTGGGAACATTTTGATTTTATTAATTTTTACAAAGATGATAAAACTAAAACAAAATGTATATACTTAAGTCATCTGCCCATTTAAAAGTGCCAGAGAAATCGAGCATCATGATAAAGATGCAATAACTGCACGGAACTTGGTCAAACTTGAAGCTGGTATACAATCTACAAAGAGATGAAGGGACTCAATCCCCTCCTCAGAACAACTATGCTGCAAGTGCAACACTGTCAACAAAACAAGCTGACCTACACCTAGTCTCTAGTGACTTTACAACAGACGTAGCTAGACATAAAAAAAAATGAGTTTTCATTGTGTGCTAGTGTGCTAAAGGCCGATGAGTGAAAGCATTTTGAATAAAGCATTGTTTTCATCTTTCACTTTCAAAGATGACACTACCTGACAGGAGACCTTGTCTGAAAAGATAAATTAGGGACCGTTAGTCTTTTCTCCGGGGAGCAGATATAAAGCCAGACCTTTGATTAGGAATCATCCCTGCGATCTGAAATGCCTGTTGCCATTTGCAACACTGCCTCCTAGACTGGAGGTCAGCCTGGGCTCCGAAAGATCAATTTCGCTCCTGATATTGTCAGGCTAGTCTGGCATTTGCTGTGGTTTCTCAGTCATACATAATATTGGTTGTTTTACCTTATTATCTAAGTGTTACTAAGTGAGACTATTTGCTCAGTTCCAATTTAAAGAATCATGATGTAAATAAAATAATCTCAGCTTAAATGCTCAGTAAATTTTATGTAACCTTACCATTTCAAAATCTATCATTTAAAAAGCAAGCTATTAATTCAATGGAAGGTTTGTTATTATTAATTCCACTATTAATTGGGATAGTTTCTTGTAACACATCACAGGTGATTTAACCAGATTCTCATGTGGATCATACATTCATAATGAAGTCACGGTGCACTGTGGCATTATAATTCATTATTATCAGGGGTCACATAAGTCCCTTAAGTGCAAGGTACAGATGAACATGATTAAATAATCATCCTGTTAAATCAAGCACTTGGGTGATTAGTAAACTGATGATTTCAATTATAACAATTCTCTTGCCAAGATATATAAAAGCATAAAAGCTTAGTGAAAAAATTAAAAACTAACCATCTTCTGAAATTATTTTTCAATGTTCTGTGCATTTTGGATGCTCAATCAGCAAAACAAAGAAAAGTTATATTATGTTTTGATTCACCCCCCCAAAATAGTATTAATAAAGGAGAGGAAAAGATAGCAACTCACTTTAAAAAAACATTTGGCGATGAGAATGTAGGTAGTTTCTTACCTTTGTTTTGTTTATCTACATTTTTTAGACATTCAGCATTGTATGTTGACTACATTATGCTAAAGAAAATGTTATAAAAAGAAATTTATCGTAGCATCATATGTATTAATATTAACCAGCTTTCTGTTAAAACTGATCAAAAACAAGACACTACCTGGCTCATTACAGCTCCCATCAACAACTAACCTGCTCGGTATGGCCATGATTGAGGTTATCTTTTTACTGGACAACACAAGTTGTACAACACTGATCTTGCTTCTCGGGCAGGGACGAATAGTTCATTTGCCTGACGATCTCAGCAAAAAGTTCATCCACCATTGATTTACTTTTTGCCGATGTCTCCATGAAAGGACAGCCCCATTCTTGAGCCAGAGCTCTGCCTTCTGAAGACATAACCTCTCTTTCTGGTTCCAGATCCACTTTGTTTCCTACTAGGATTAGTGGGACTTTTTCGTATCTCTTCACTCTGACAATCTGATCTCTCATTGGCTTGATATCCTATTCAAATAATCACAAAGAGAAAGAAAAAATTATGTGTCTACATAACCACAGCAGAAATATAATAGTATTGCAAAAAATCGTCCCTTGATGATTACATAAAGCTGAATCCAAAAATCACACACCCAAATAAAGAACACGTCATTATTTTTTTCCAGTGAAATAGGAACTTGACAATTTCCACAAGCCCTACCTGCTGGTTTCATGTCAGAAAAATAAAACACAGGCTGCACACTAACCTTAAAACTCATATAATCACGTCTCCTACCCTTAGCCTATACTGATTAAAATATCAAGTGCCAAAATATGATTAATACGTTTGTACATAAGGATGTTTGGCCATCACCCGAAACCTGCCTGCTTGTCACTGCTCCTTGTAACACCTGTTATCCAAGCACAGGATTGCAGCATCTATGCATTCCTACCCATTTAGCAAGAGTGCTTGAGAGAAAGTGTTTTAGGTGGGAACAAAAAAATATTTTATACTGCTTAGAAGACTAGCTTTAAAAACAGATAATAAACAAATTTTTCACTTAAAATTGAATAGTATGTCTTTACCTCAGTAAAATTAAACACCTTAAAATACATTAAAAACTAAAGTAACAAATCACTTCCCAGAAAGGATAATACAAGAGAAGTCTGGTTGAGAAGTCATACTTTTCTTTGCCCATGTTCATTTTTACTAATTGACTTTTTCCCGTAGTGTATTACATTTTCTAAGTAATTACAATTACTTACAAAAGATAAGAGCCTTAGCAATTCTCCATTAGCATTAATTTTGGGAGGGGGAAAAAGTATCAATGTAAGACAATATTGCAGATTTAGTTCTAGCATTACAATTTGGGGGATTTTTTTTATAACTTAAGATTTGCCTTCAATATAAAATTGCATTTAACTTGAATAGTTATGGTACACATATGAAAAAACAAGGGCCCATGAAAACTTATGAGAAATACACAGTAATTTGATATTTGCAAAATTTGGTTTGATCATGTATCAATTCAGTCTTCTACATTAAACTGCTTGTCTGTCTGTCTCTATGGAAACACAAGTTCAGCTGAGAATTGAAATTTATGGCATTTGGGCTCAAAAGTGCCTAAATCTGCTGAAATAATGCCATAGTTTTATCTCTATTTATGTCCATTATAACGGATATAATGGAAATCTTATGAGACACCCTTCAAAAGACTCCTAGCCTCAAGAGAGTCAACTGATAGAATAACAAATCCCGGAGGATCCTTAGAAAGAAATGTCTGTCAAACATCACCTCTAGTATTTTGGTAGTTTCTGTGGAATAACACTTGTATGACACTTTCGTTTGGAATTTAAGCCTATATAAAAAATGAACTTTAATTTGGTCTTGATAGCTTTGATTCACTTTCTCAAAACTTATTATCTTAAAAAAATGTTTGAAGTTGCTATATAAAGTTACTGGAAAATTTTACTACAGCACTTTAACTCAAAATACTAAAGAATGTGAAATTAGCACATTGCACTGGCTAAAGCACTTAAGATCTCTTAGGTAAGCAACATTAAGTGCATACCTTTAAATGCAGAAAAAATATCCATTTCCTAAATCAATGGAGGTCAATAAAATGGGTCAATATAAGGTTATTTATTTTCAAGGAATAAATAGCAACAATTATTGTATCTCTTAAAATAACATTAAACCTTCAGTCTGTCTCCCAGTGAAGGACAGGACAGATTTTCCTAAGAAATTGGACGACATCCACTACGGCTACACTGCCAGGGTAAGAAATGTGCACTTGTTCAGTGTTTCCAGACTCACACATTTTCTATAAAATCTAGGCTATGATACCAGAGACAATTTGGTTCAACTGCAGAAAAAGAGAATCAGTCTTGATTGTTGTTGCTTATTAATTCGAGGCACCAGTCTTTTCAATGAAAAACTTCCCTTTCTGCTACAAGCCCCAAGTTAGTAAAATGCCTAGAAGGCAGGTCTTGAGTTCATCTTGCAGCACCAAGATCTACAATTCTAGTTAAGAAACTTGGGAGAGAAAAGAGAGGGGGAGGGAGGGGAAAGCAGACACCGGTCTTATCAATACAAGAGATAATGAACTCCCAATAATTTTTCTTTCAGAGTGCTCTATTTACCCGATATTATCTGTTAAATGTTGCTTTGTTGAATAGGTTAATCAATACTTGTTGAATTGAATACGCAACTTCAGGTTATATTCCAGGCTACATATGTACGGACTGACCTATTTCGTTTTCACTTTTCTTTCCTTAAAAATAACTAAAATATTGTTGACGCTTGTTACTTTAGTCCTTTCTATAAAAACAACCCAATACTTTTCCACGCATAATCTAAAAAATATGACATGTCTAACTTTCAAAAGCAAAACACAGTCATTAACGCACGGTTCGAGCAAATCAGAAGTAGATAAAGCATTACCACACCCCCTTCTAACAAATTACAAGACTTGGTTTGGTTACCTGAAAAGACTGTTGATTAACCAGACTATAAACCAGGATGAAACCTTGGCCGTTTTTGATGTAGAGATCTCTCATGGAGGCAAACTGCTCAGTTCCTGCGGTGTCCAGAATTTCCAGCACGGAGGGGGAAGAGTCCACTTCGATCTCTTTGCGGTAGAAATCTTCAATGGTGGGGTCATATTTCTCAATGAAAGTCCCAGTGACAAACTGCACAGTAAGGGCAGATTTGCCAACCCCTCCGCTCCCTAACACCACTACCTTGTATTCCCTCATGAGTCTCACCTTCAGCAACTCCTACCAGAGGGGGCGAAAATAACACCCCGCTAGCTGCGCTGCGGCTAGGCAAGGCGGAAGGTGGGCGGAAATCTGCGAACTGGGGAGGAGAGTGCAGAGCAGCCGAGGGCCCAGCCGGGGAAGAAGAGGAAGTTACTGGCGGGGGAGGGGAAAGAGCGAAGTGTCGGGGTGGGTGGGGAAGGGATGGTAATGCCCTTCCTATAGGAACTGAAGCCCAGGCAGGGGGCGTGGGGAGGAGGGCGAGCCCCGAGCCGCCGGGCGGGCGCGCCCCCGGGAGGGGGGAGGGTAGGGGTGGGGGCCTCGGCGGGGCGGGCGGGTGTCCCCGGAACCCGCAGCCAGGGGCTGCCCGGCACCCCTCCCCCGCCCTTCACACAAAGGGGCCCAGGGACCCCGCTTCCTGCTAGCGCCGCCGAGCCGGCCCAGGCCTGCGGGCTCCGCTCCCGTCACTGCCGCCCGGGCGGGTCTCTGGGCCCCGGCTCCCGCGGGGGTCGTCCGGCCTGTGAGGGGCAGAGAGGCGCACGTTACCCGCCTGA
>PVJO010016228.1:0-42642 GCA_004026905.1 Hystrix cristata | reverse complement strand
CTTCCAAAACTGGCTGCTCGGGGGTCCCTACCCTCCAGTCTCAGTTACACCACCTCCCCACTTTGTCCCTTGCAGCCCAGGATCCCCATTCCTTGCTTTCGTATACACCCTCCTTTTTTAAGTGTCCTATTCCTGTGGTTAGTTTTTATGTATCTGAGGAAATTGTCTTAACTTTATCCTCCTTAATACAAACTCCACTTTCTACAGTGTTATTTCTTTACTGCTTCTAATGCAAATGCAAGTTTTGTTACGCTGTTGTATTTCATTTTTCCTTACAATCTGTACCTCAGTCTCCACTTGCATCTCAGAAATCCTCTTAATCTTACTTACCATTTCATTTGATTTTTGTTTCACAGAGTTCAAATTTATTGAGAACATAAATTTGTCCTAGTAAATGTTTTTATTAATTATTCCATGTTTCTCAAAGGTGTGGCTTTCCTCCGAATCTAATATTCCTCTTACACTCTCTCAGAAAATCCCCAAAGGTCTCTAGCTTTGTTTCTCTCATCAGTAATGCTTGATTAATGAGAGATCTGGTCAGGTATGATACCAGTAAATTACTCCTAATGGATCTTGTTTGGCCCTTATTATTAAATGTATGATTACCATTAGAATCTATAGCTGAGGACTGATTAATGTGCAGACTCCTACATTCCTACTCATACAATCCTCTGTCTTGTGACTATACTAACCCAAAATGGGCTCTGTGACTTCACCACCTGGCCTTCTGAGGGTGTGGAAGGGATTTATTCTGGGATAACATTATGTAGCTTTCTCATCTCTGTGAAAAGCAGTTCATAGACACTTATACTCACCAGCACACAATCTGTCACAGATCTACCTCTCTGACTTCATCCTCTAGATTTCATAGTTTGTGTTTCTGCGGTCCAAATGTATTTCCCAAATTTATGTATTGAAATAGAATTGCCAATATAATAGTATTAGAAAGTTGGGCTGGTAAGAGGTGATTAAGTGATGGAGGCAGAGTTTTCATGGATGGGATTAGCACTCTTATAAAAGAGCTTGAGTAGATGGCAATGGGTTTGTTCTCTGTGACTGTTCCACCATATGTGGACGTAGTGTCCCACTCCTTTGAAGGATACAGCAAAAGGTGTCATCTTGGAAGCAGAGAGCAGTTCTCCCCGGACACCAGATGCTGGTCCCTTAGGCTTTATAGACCCCAGAACTATGAGAAAATAAATAGATTACTCAGACTGAAGTATTTTGTTATAGCAGCACAAAACAACCAGGACAGTATACAAAGACCTACAATTTGTTTCCTTTTGCCCTGATTCCTTCCTTTTCCTTTTTTTTATTTTTATTTTAAACCAAGAACATGTATTGGTACATTCTACATACAATGGTCACATTCATTACATTTATTCTGTACCTATACATGATGCATCTTGGTTCTCCCTCCTCTCTCCCGCCCCTCCCCTCTGCTCCCTCCCTCCCTATTTACAGCAGGTTCAGTCATCATTTTCCATATTTTCTCTTTCCCCTCCCTTTCCCCTGTTGCCTTTCTGCTTTTCCCCTTCTTTCTTTCTAGTACTCCTCTCCTCTGCACACCATCCTCCTTTTATATAATATCTATTACACCTCTTTGTCCTTATTTACAGTTATGGTTTCTCATATCAGAGAAACAATTCGATGTGTGCTCATGAGTGTCTGATTTATTTCACTTAAGGGTATGTTCTCTAGGAACATCCATTTATATATGAATGACTCTAGTTTATCCTTTTTTATGGCGGTGTAGTACTCCATTGTGTAGAAAAACCACATTTTCTTTAGCCATTCGTTGGTTGTTGGGCATTTAGGTTGTTTCCAAGACTTAGCTATTACAAATTGTGTTGCTATAAACATGGTTGTGCATATATCACTGTGGTATGATGATTTTAATTCTTCTGGGAAGATGCCCAGTAGTGGAATAGCTGGATCAAATGGAACCTCTAGTTGTAGTTTTTTGAGAAACCTCCATACTGATTTCCACAGTGGCTGGACCAGTCTACATTCCCACCAACAGTGGAGGAGTGTTCCTTTTTCCCCACAGCCCCGCCAGCATTTGTTATTGGTTGATTTTTCCATATATGCGGTTCTTTCTGGAGTGAGGTGGACTGATTCCTTCCTTTTCAATTGCTGAGAAAATGCAGTTCCACAATAGGTAAATAGAGATGATAGTAGGGAATGTAAGAGTTTAAGTGGCCTGAGAAAAAATTTCACTGTAGGAAATGGGGGTTTCCCTTTTTTTGTTCAGCGAAGATACTGTCAATAAGATAGGGAATAGAAGCAATAACAGAAAATCTTCTGTCATGTACTTCTTACTCTTTTGCCCAATAGTGTTATCCTTGCTTTGCTAATAAAAATTCTTTCCAAAGCTGAGAAGTCATGTTACTGAAAGGTGGCCATGTTTTCTGTGTTTTCCTGAGAACTCCCACAGGAAGGTGATAGAGAGAAAAGGCAGTCCAGTGGCCACAGATAGACACTATTGTGCTCTGAAGGTCCCATCCGGGTTCTCTGCGAGAACACTTCTTAATCCTTCTCCAGGCTTTACCACTTGATCATAGTATCCCTGTCCAAACTCTATGTCACAATGTCATCTTATCCATAGTTTTACCTCCTAAGAGGTCAGTACTGATCTGCCCCACTTCTAGAGACCCACACCATTCATTCTCTACTCACAGTCGTCTAGACTAGCCACTACCTCAGTTAAGGGGATGGGGGTCTCCCCAAACCCACTTCCTGTCTTAGTATCCTATTTCCACCACTTCTTGTACCAATTTCTTGTATTCAAGATTATTCTGGACCTGCCTGCTGATTCAGCTCTCTGTGATATTGATCCAAATTAGACAAAAAAATAACAAAAATATTTAAATAATAATCTCATTTCAATGAATTCATTTGTCAGGAACTAAGAGTTTACACACTAATAGGCATAGAGAAACTAGATGTGCCGTGAGCAGAAATTCTGAAATTTATTACAACCTAAAGACCAGCATATCATATTTTACTCCCACTTCACATCTTCCTAAAATTTCTGTGCATGCTTCATTGTAGCACTTAATTATGACTTATTTTTTTATCTACTCAGGTACTAGGCTCCATGATCATTCTGGGCAGGAATAGTGTCTTACTCTTCTCCACATCCATAGTACAGAGTGTTCAATTCTCACCTGATGGACAAGCTAGGAGCTAAACTGACTGGGTGGATCCTGAGAGGTGGGACTAGCAGGTGTGTATCTAACTCAGAGGAGCAGGAGCCTCTAAATAGTACAAGGGGCAAAATAAGACTTTAATGAGGCAGGGCAAGGGTAGTGGTAGAAAAGACAGCTTCCAAAAACAAGAATGAGGATCTCGGGACAGATGTTATAGACTAGAACACAAATCAGGACATCTAAGAACTAAAAAAAGGGAGTGGAAAACAGAAGGCAGGATTATTGTCTCTATTTAGCATGAACTGTGCGCAGAAAAACTATGTTTTCTTTTTTTTAAGTTGAGGCTAGAGTAGGTGCAAAATAGACCCCCAGTGAATGTTTATTAAATTGATACCAAAACAAATTATGGGGCATCTGAAATGAATAAACATTTCTCAGATGAAGAAATAAAAATAGCAAATAAATACATGAAAAAATGTTCAACATCATTGGTCATTCGAAAGATGCAGAACAAAACAACACTAAGATACATCTCACTCCAGAAAGAATAGCCATTATCAAGAAATCAATCAATAACAAGTGCTGGGGGGGCTGCGGGGAAAAAGGAACCCTCCTCCGCTGTTGGTGGGAATGTAGACTGGTCCAACCACTGTGGAAATCAGTGTGGAGATTCCTCAGAAAACTACAACTAGAGGTTCCATTTGACCCGGCTATTCCTCTGCTTGGTATCTTCCCAGAAGAATTAAAATCATCATGTCACAATGATATATGCACAACCATGTTCATAGCAACACAATTTGTAATAGCTAAGTCTTGGAAACAACCTAAATGCCCAACTAATGAATGGCTAAAGAAGATGTGGTTTTTCTACACCATGGAGTACTACACTGCCATTAAAAAGGATAAACTAGAGTCATTTGTATGTAAATGGGTGTTTCTTGAGAACATACTATTAAGTGAAATAAATCAGAGACTTATCAATACAAACTGAATTGTTTCTCTGATATGAGAAACCATAAGTGTAAATAAGGACAAAGGGGTATAATAGATATTATGTAAAAAAAAAAAAAGATAGTATTCAAAAGAGAGGAGAACTAGATAGGGCAAAGGGGGATAAAGAAGGAAGGTTAAAAGAAAAGTAAGATGAAAGGGAAAAAAATGTAAAAATGTTAATAAACCTGTTGCAAATAGGGAAGGGTGTGGGAAGGGAAGGGAGGGGTGGGGAAGAGGGGGGAGAACCAAGATACATCATGTACAGGTACAAAATAACCATGTTGATTATGATCATTATGTATATAATGTACCAATACATGTTCTTGGTAAAAACAAAAATTTTTTAAAAATGAATTATGGAAAAGGATATAAACTTTAATTCCTTCAATCCTCTGCTGGAAATCTCAGGAAAAAAAAAAGTTATCCTAGTTATAGGGTTCAAAATTGCACAGAGGTGTCACCTCAAGGTGCACTCTCCTCATCCTCTCTGAGATCTTGGGTCTCCTTGCTGAGCCCAGCTTCCTCAGCTGTAAAATGAGGATAACAGTACCCATGTCACAGGGCTTTTCAGCAGATTGACTCAGGTATAAAGAATCAAGTACATCAGAATGATTCGATAAATGTCAGTTTCCATCCCCTATCTTCAGAATACCTGAATCTAAAGAGGGTGAAATTGGGCTGCTTATTTAACAATTTGAGCTGCTGTAAAGCAGCTCTGGTGAGCAGACGTGCATTCTTGATTTCGGTATGTGTCAGAAGATGAAAATGAACAGTCCTGCGATTGCGCCCCATCCCTCGAAGCTAGCTGCCTCGCTGCTGAGGGATTTACGTTCTGCGTGATTAGGCCTGAAATGGACAAGAAGCTTTATTGTGCTAGGCTGGCTGGCCACGGAGGAGCAAATTGATGAAGACGCCTGGGTCAGTGGCAAGCTGGGTGGTTCCTAATTTATAGAATCACATCGAATGGCATTACTCAGCCTCTTACTGCTCCTATCTCTCTAACAGTGCTACTTAGACCCTTCTCTCCTCTCTCTTGCCAAATGGTGACTTATTTATGGGAAAGAAGAGGATCTACTGATAAGATGAAGCATCAGCCAAATGCACAGCAAGTGAATTCCCAAAGAAGCAACATCTGGTAATTTAACTCAGTAGAGCAAACATTTGCAGAACTCTCTATGCCAGATGCTAGAAAGTCGTTGATGTGAAAGATGTGGGTTAGATCTGGCCTCAGCACTGTGGACACTAACCTTTCTGTATGTCTCCTGGGGAAAAAAGAACATTAGTTTCTCTCTCATAAAGGGTTGGTGTTCAATAAAAGATATCGTTTATTAACACTGTTGTCTATGCAGTTTCCAAGGCTTCAAACCTTGGACCTTCCTTAAGAAAACCTTCCCCGTTGACACACTAAGCCTCCAGATGCCAGATTTGCTAAAAATCAGGGAGGAGGGTGGTTTGAAAGGGGAGACGAGGGGCAGGAACCGGAAGGAAGGGAGTAAACATTCATTGAGAAACTCCTTCGGGTCAGGCAAGATAGTAGTCACTGTAGATGTTAGTCATACTGGTTAGCAGCCTCCTCTTTGAGTTCTCTGCCCTTCAGTCTCATCCTTTCCTTCGGTCCCCACGCCAGTCAAGACATATTTTTCAAACACAATTCTGATTTTACTTGGGCTTGAATTAAAATCTTTAGGAGTTTCCTGGTCTGGCAGTTAAGGCTCTTTATGATCTGCTCCCAGGATAATGATCGACTCTTCCTATCCAGGACCACGCTGTATCTCTTTACTGATTCTAGTCATTCCTCATGGCATTCAGCGAAGCTTCATATTTGCCCTCATATAAACCAGGCAGGTTTCTGGTTCATTCGCAAGAGTTTTACTTTCGGGGGGGCACTGTTGTTGCTGATATGAATTGGTCCTTCTATACATTACATTTTTTAATTATATGTTTCCAATCAATAGAAATGCTGTTTTTCTTTCATGATTGTCTTATATTCAGGTTCCTTATTGAACTCTCTTTTTACCATCAAATGCCTTCAGACAAGTCTCATGAATTTCCTAAATTGACAGCCATGTCATCTATAAATTATGATTTTTTTTTTGGTTTAAACAATTATGGTAAATTTAAGGATATTAAGGTACTTTCCAAATCCTAGGGGCTCAGTAACACGTAGAACCAGAGATTCAAATGCCATGAGAATTCTCTCCATCCCTCCTTGTGAACCACAATTCACCATTTTTATGTTAGTTTGCTTATTTTTGTATGGATTAAAGTTTACAATTCTTTTCTTATTTATTTTCTTCAACTAATTTATGTATTAATTTAGTAACTTTAAAAATCTTCATATATAAAACACATATAAGTGTATTTAGCTAAGGATCTTTTAAACATAAATTTTTCAAAATAGTATGAACATTCAAACAGTATAAAACCAACTTCATTCAACACTGAAATGAACAGGTGTTGATACATGAATGTAGCTATAGTATTTTCTCTTTCTCTTATTTTTAAAAATAAGAGAACAAGGGAAAATTGGCTTACTGTATATTTCTGAGCTTCAACATATATAGATTTATATGACCACCACTACAATCAGTATATAGAACAATTCTAAGTAATTCTCTTATCTTTCCTTCTTTTAGTCATTGCCTTTTACTGTACCCAACACCTGGCCTCCCATAATCTGTTCTCCATCACAATAATTTTGCCTTTTCCTAATGTTTTATATTGAATCATACAAATAATAGTTTGAAACATCTTTTCTAAATTTGCTCCCCCCTCTTTTCTTGTCATACTGCTTTGGCTAACATATCATTGGATTCTGCCACCTCTTTTTGTCTCTCCCACTAGACTTTGAGATTCTAATGAATAGAGTTGTTTCCTTCAACACATAACCCAACTCATAACCAATGCAGGTGCCACTATGTGTGTTTTGGATACATAAAGGTATTGATATCAAGAAATGGGCTTCCTTTTGGGCCACCAGGCAAGTTTCCATTACACCAAATTCCATTTCCAAGGAATGGATAGCTTGTAGTGCTTCACTGGCTCATAGACCTAGGAAGAAGTCTCTAGGCCCATTTTCTTTAATTAACTTGTCGAGGCACCAAAAAAATCCCACCTATTACATGCTCACTATGCTCACATGGAACTGTCAGTCTCTAATTAGAATTAATTAGCTAATGTGGGATTCAAATTTGGAAGACAAGAAGCTCTGCTTGTGTGTTCTTTTGGTGCTAATTATCATGGAACTCTGTTTCAACCCAAAGACTTGCTCAAAGCACTGAGACACTCCTTCCCACCCAGACTCTAGGAGGTAATCAGTGTGATGCTGGCTGACAGTCAACCAGATTCTCTTCAGTCAAAATCTTGGGAAAACGAGAACTCATGGCTCTCTAGGGAGCGTTATTAATGCTTCTCTCTCAAGAGAACTTGTGAAGAAGTCAAGATATTCTGACAATCCCAGTACAGGAGTTTCAAGTTCAAAAAGCAAAAGGAAAGCAAAAGAGGAGCGGCTGGATCTGGAACCCATCTGGTGCCCAACTGAGGCAGCAGAAGGGCACCCAAACCACTTGAGCTATCTATTTGAGGGTAAATCTCCTCCCCTCCTAGACTGTATGGAATGATTGCTTATTGTACTTGCCAAGAAAATAATGTGACAACTTTCTTATCTTCAGAAAAAATTGTTGTATTTCCCACAGAAGATCATATAGCATAGGTTTTAGGGATTCCTGCTCATCTGCTTGTCCATGCTAACTTCCCATAATGTGTGGGGCTTTCCTCTTTCTTTCATAGCAATCAACAGATTTGTATCCATCCACCAGGTTACAGGCATAACAGACATCAGAGTTCACACGAGTGCCAGTTGGGCAGCATGGAGATTTATTTTCCACAGTATAACAAATCCTACTTTAACATTCCAATAAAATATCTCTGCTTCTTGTTCTATGGCTATTCGGGACTGATAAATCAGCTGGTCCCCTCGTAAATGAGAATGGGGTAGGTCAGTGATTGGTTTATGGCCGTGGTGGTGAATCTATGGCATGCATGCCACAGCAGGTTGTTTGTATCACTGAAAGCTCTAGAAGGTTTGCCATCACTGGTTTATGGCAACAACTTCAGAATCAATGATTTTCTTCTACCCTAACTTCAGCACCAGGGAAAAGTAATGAAGGCATTAAACAGATGAGTACTTTTAAAAACAGGTCCTCTATTTGCCAGACTTAGATAAAAAGCGAGCTGAGAGAAAAAATAATAATAATAATTTTTCAATTTCACAGCAAACCTATTTCTTCTCTTGGGCTGGATCCTTTCTAATCTGGGTCGCTTCAAATTTGAGATAAATCTGAAGGCCGGAGCCCCAGAAGATTAAGTCATACAAATTAATATACCTTAAGTCACCTGGATGTTATGCAAAAATACAAATCCTAATTCAGGAGGGCTGGGTGATGGTGGAGGTTTTTTGTTTCTAAGGAGTTCTCAGGTATGGTGATGCTATAAACCACACTTGGAGTAGCAACACATTGTAGTATTTATTGCTGTAACAAATTATCAGTCTCAGTGCTTCAAACACCTCAAATGTATTCCCCTATAGCTGTGAAGGTCAGAAGGCAAAAACTGGTCATACGGGGCTAAAATAAAGGGGCTCTGTTCTATCAGGCAGCTCCAGGGAAGAATCTCTTTGCCTTTTTCAGATTCTAGGGACTCCCCATATTCCTTGGCTCATCATCCCTTCTACCAATGGCAATGCTGCAATCTTTCCTTCCATCTATCACCACCATCTAAATGTGATCTTCTTGCTTCTCTCTTTATGAGGAGCCTTGTGATTACATGGGCCCCACATGGCTGATATAAGCTAATTTGCTCAAGGTCATGAATTTAATCACATCTGCAAAGTCGCTTTCACTATGCACGATAACATTTTCATTCACAGATTCTGAGGGTTAAGTCAGGAACATTTGAGGAGGTGGGGTCATTATTCTGTCCACCATACAAGGTTTTGACGAATCTGAAGATGGTAAAGGACATGCATAAGTGGGCATCCAGGTAAATAGATGGTTAGTATTTGGAGTTAAGTTTGGATCTTACAACGACTAGGACCTGCAAAGAGCCAATATTTGGAATTTCTAGCATTTTGGCGTGGGAAGTCATGGTTATAATTGTTATTATGGAGTCTGAGGCCAGGTATCAGGTTCTGGGATGGAACTGTGATGGGGTTTCTGGGACTGCAAGAAGGTCAGGAAGGGAGGGGCCTGGACTGGGCCTGGGACTGACCAAGTCCAGAAGTAATGGGAGGCTTAGCTTGCCACATACCTGCTCCTTGCTTCATTTGACTAAGGACACAGAATCTAAAAAAGTTCTGGCTCCCAAGAGGACTTGCTTCTCTGGCCTTAATTATGACTAGCAAGGAGGAACCGCATAGCAAAGTATAAGTGACAGAAGCCTTGAGGAAAAGTGACCATATCAGCTCAAAGTTTCTAATGGCCAAGGAAATGTTAGACATACACTCTAAAACTTAAGGAAGCTCTAGAAGTCCAGATAAAGATTGGTATAAGGATGTGGCAGATAAGATGACTTAAGGCAGCTCTCAAAACCCATTTCTGACCACTTATGACCCCAGGGAGAGAGGAAGAGACCCTATATACAGATCTCCCCAGGAGCATGGGTTTTTTTTCAAGTCAGGAGAAAAAGGAAACTTGGTATATCACTGAGGAGTGTGACACTCAGTGGTAAAATTGGATAGGGAAGCAAAACCTCTAAAAATCTGGGAGTGGAAAAAAAAAATGTCCAAAACAACGTAGACTTTTGTGGTTCCATTTAGAAGAACAAGAAAGTCAAGCATAGAATGAGGCCAGTGCTTAGGTCTTAGGCAAGATATTCTCCATTTACCCACCCCTGTGACCATTCCACACTCCTCTGCTCTGCCGTGATTCCCAGGAACATGATTTCTAATGGGCTCTATCACATCTCTTTGTTCTCTGGGTTTTGGCTGGGCTTTGCAAATGAGAAATCCAGGACGTAGATACAGGGCAAAAGGAGAAAAAAATTCAAGCTATTTTTTTCAGGTCCACTTCTGCTGGACCAGAGTGGGCCATGGTTGTGCTCCCCCACCAAGCCCACAGCTCCTATCAGCTCTTTGGGTACTTGTAGCTGCTCCACCCCTCACATTTCTGACTTAGGAATGACAACAGCTTCCCACTGTGGCTGAAGACCTTTGGTGTTTTTCCATCTCCTGTTTGTTTCCCCTCACTTGACCTGTCCCTTTACAAATAGTCCTTTCATTAAATTCTTCAATTACTCCTCTGAGTGTACCATCTGCATTCTATTGAGACTCAGATTGACACGGGGCCATTAAGACAATGTAGATGAATGACACAGAGAAAATAGAACGACAGGCTCTGGGTCAGAGAACAGTTCTTAAACAGGATACGGTGAGATATAGGTCACTCCCTTGTAGGAAATGGAAACTACAAGTGGATCAAGGGAGAACCAAAAGATTCTAGGCCCCATTTGCAAGTCTACCCTAGTTGACACAGTCAGACAGCTAACCTAATAGGTATCTTGCTTCTGACAGCATTGGCAAAATAGGCAATAAAGAAGGTGTTGTAGACCACAGAGGAATGAATCCTTACATCCATTACAGAAGACAAAGACACGATGGAGTTGTCGATCCTCATTCGGGTTTTCAAGTCTAAAAATAGGGTAGATTCGGCAAGCCACAAACCCAGTTATAAAACATTAGTTTGATTCAGAATCAACTTCAGGACTGCTTAAAACATGAATTGCTGCACAGTTTTCTGCTTTAGCATGTCTAGAGCAGTGATGGCGAACCTTTTAGAACTCAATGATAACAGACAGCCGGTTGCAGCACATGCGCCATAGGTTTGCTGCCACTGGTCTAGAGTGAGGTCTAAATATCTGTATTTCTAAAATATTCTCAGGTGCTGATGTTGCTGCTGCCATTCTGGAGGATCACACAGAGAAAGCAACCTGTAAGCTTGACATCAACAGGTATAATTGTTGGAAGGATGGTTTCTCATCTCCATGTGTTTACAAAGACTGAGGCTGTCATCAGCCTTCACATCTCCTTGCATTTCATCCACATAACTTTCAGGGCAGGAGATAGATCTTCTTTTTCATGGAGGATGCAAAAATTCCTCAAATTCAGGGCACTTTCTGGGTCAACACATGCCCACACCTAGAAAGCAGCTCCATCCCAACCGGTGGACAGTCCTAGCCCTGTGGGAGGTCCTTCAGGAGCACTCTACTTTATTCTCAGCTTACAGATGGGGACAGACAGCCTTGCAAGGCAAAAGTAAGCCATCTGCATTCCCTAGCATGGTGGGGCTTACCCTATGTCCTAACCCTGGGCCAGTCACTGTCTCCTCCACCAGCTACTATAGGCACCCTGGACCTTGGCTTGACACATTACAGCAATAAATGCCAACAATTACCACACATTTACTGCCTGAATGGTACTGTTTACTTATGTGTCTTGGACTGACAAGTCGAATCCTTGCAGCAATGCTATGGGGTGTCCTGCTGTACTGCGAGATGAATGCAGAGGTTAGCTATGGCCCCTGCCCTTCAGGAAGCTCAAAGTCTAGAGGGATTGCTAAGCAAGCACAAAAATCTCTGTATTTAAACAATAGAAACAGTAAAACTTTGGTGAAAGCCTGCTACTTGGCAGGTCTTTATTTGGATTATTTGGTTTGAGTTTTCACAGCCAAACAATGAATTAAGGGAGAATGTTAGTGATTTCTATGGAACGAAGAAACTCAAGCTTATTACCAAGCTGGTATGACTTGCGAATGGAAAGGGGTTCCAAGGAGTTGCATGCAGGCCATTTGGATTCTAGAGCTAGTAACTGTAACATCTTCATTGTGTCAGAGCACCTGTATATAAATGTGTGTGTCACCTTTGGTTTATGGAGAAAATAAAGCTCCAGTAACAGAGATGATATCCATTCAGCCAGAGAACACATGGTTTTCATCCCCTACAAACGCCTGTGTGAAAGAAACCAGTCCAAACTTCTATGGTCTGTGTTCTGATGTACCGATTATAAATTAACTCTTAACTGCTCATGAAAGCCACATATATTCTAGACAGTCCTTAGTTAAAGCTGTTCCTCTTCCTTTAGTCTCTTCCTAGCAGGACTGGCAGCATTTCTTTTTAAAAATATTCCCTGCGTCTCTTCTTTACATCCTCAGCACCTCTTAATGTTCTCATCTTTACCTATCATCCCAGATGAAGCTATCCCTGTCTTCAATCAATGATTTTGCCCCAAGGATAAAAATGATTAAATGAGATAATGCACATGGCATCACTTTAAAGCCATAAAGGGCCACACAGATGTGAAGGTTTATTATTATGAGCCTTTCCTGTTAAGGAGTATTAATGAGCTAATGCTGCAGATTCCTAAAGCTGGAGAGCCCTAATATTAACCAGGTGGTACTATTCGGATGGGAGAAGCGCGATTTTCAAAGAGAATTAGAATGAACTTCAAGAAGAGGCAGCAAAAAAACTTGAATTCCCTCCCCCAGCTCTTAGTATCTTGACCAAAATCTGCATGAAGTTAAATGGTTATGTGTTTACATAATGGTTTTTCTTTGTGCTTAGTTAATTGCTTTAGGATACATGCCCCCACACTATTCTGCATTTTCATGTCCTCTTGGTAACAACCTGAATTTTTTTCTGTGAATTAAGTAACATCTCTCATTTGAGCTTTGGGATACATAGATACTATACTAGAATTGAGAGGACACATCAGAATTTAAAATATTCCAAGCATCTGGAACTCAAGGAATGACTGGAGACAACTGTGACCATGATGAATTCACTGAGCTGAGCTTTGAGGTATTCCCATAAAGTTTCTTGCACAAAGCTTGGCACAAAAGCCAGTAGTTAGATGCCATGTTACCATCACCAGTCTTGATTCTCTGACAGTTTCAAAGGGCATGAAATAAGCATGGATCTTCTTTGGATTTGAGCATAAGTTTTGTGTTTTAGGGATTTTGACACTGGCAGCTGGCACTGGAGAGCATATGTATAGCAACCTGAGTCAGGAAATTAGGTAGGAGGCTGTTCCAGTAACCTAAGAAAGCAATGGTAGGGGCCTAAGCAGGGCAGGACCAATGGGGCTGGAGTAGAAAATTCAGTCACAGTAGATTTTATACAGAACAGGCTTGACTTATGATTGATCTGCTATAGGCACAGGGGGTTACAGGACGACAGAAAGTGAAGACTTCAAGAGCACAGGTGATTCCTAAGTTTAGGAGACTTGGTGGATGAGTTGTCTCACAGAAAAATCATAAGCTATGTGTATGGAGCCAAAGGCTGCCTTCCAGTGGTTGGCTCAAGTGTTGGCATTTCAGACTATTTTAGGATACTCCTAATGTGTCTCAGAGACCCAAATAGATTGTGTCAAACCAAAATGAAATTAGAAAATCAGAAAGACCTTGAGTGATCTCAACCCCTTTATCTTACCATTGAAGAAAATGAAACTCAGAGAAGGGAAGCTACTTAGTAAATACCATACACACTTCAGGAACTATTTTCCCCAAACCCAAGCTTCTCCTACCCTACCCAGGGTGATAAAGACAGAATTTACATTAGGCCAAATTATTCTCTAAAATAAAAATAGACTTTGCTAAATTCTATTTGTGGAAACTTTGCAATTTTAACTGCCCCTTGTTCCTTTTAAATGAGTTGAAGTTTGGAGACGTATTAGTGCACAAATATAGACACTCAGAAGCAACTATATTCATACCGAAGGGAAGGAGGAGATCAAGTAGAGGGCATGAGCACTTTGGGGCAGGAGGAGGAGAGGTGATAATAGAGGAAGATTGTGCTCTGGGTGCCCTGAAAGGTAATGAGAAGGCAGCATTAATGGATAGAAAACAAGGCAAGCTAGGGGCACTGTGCTGGAGGTGCTGAGAGAGGGTGACCTGACAAAGCAGGAAGCCCAGGACCTAGAATCCAGACCTAGGCAGGAGAGAAGAAAGGTTTTGTTTGCAGAGCTCAGAATACCCCTTGGGAAATGGAAAGCTTGTGAGGCTCATAGTGTCACAAGCTCTCCAATGACCCCCATCTCTGAGGAATCCACACCACAACCCACTCATATACTTGAACATTTCCACTAACAAGGGAATAACCCTTCATATCTGTATCAGGAAAATTCATTCTCCAACTGATGGATAGAAATATATTCCTGAAAATTAGCAGAAATCTTTCCTCAATGTGTCTTAGTTGTCTGTCTGGTTGGTTGGTTTTAGTTTTTGTTTATCCCTTGTCATTTACATATAAGTCATGAGGCTGGTTATATCTTTCTACAAGTTACCAAATATAGTTTGGGATAGATTAAAACCAAGAACAAAACCAAAATCCTATGGTACACCATCAAAGATAGCCACAGAATTTGCAAAGCACATTCCACAATATTTGCAAAATGAAAATGTGAAGCCCTAACAGAAGTGCTTGGGAATCAGTGTCCCTTTCCCATTGTTGGCTGTCACAATCCATGGTGGATGGGAGATCCCCTACAACTGCAACTTTCTTGCTGAGGATGCTTGCCTGGACATAGGGCAAGGGACAGAAGCACCCACCAAATATGCTATAAGCTGTCATCCCTGGTAGGGACAGCAGCAGCATTGTACACTTGGGCGATGCCATAGGGAATGTGCCCAACTATGACTCCCACTCAGAGACGGAGAGTGGCAGTCTAATGGAGACCTCCATCCAGAAATGAGACCTGCTCACACCCTAGGTGGAGAGTTAGTAGTAGTCATAGAGTAGGGAGGGTAAGGCCCAAGAAAAGGTTGGTATAAAGTTTGGGGAGCAGGTAGCCTAGAATCTGTCTAGGGAGGCGAGGGTGGCAGGAGTTGGGACCATTCAGAATCAAGACTTCAAGTCTCAGGGGCATGGTTGTCTCCCTAGACACAAAACACAAAGTCAAAGACAAAACTTGTTTTCAAATCACAACTGTGGAAATCTTCACTGTCAACCAAGTGAAAGTTTCTTTTGAGGGTGGGACACTGTGTGAATACACTGGTCACCTACCTCTAAATCAACCTGCACACTGTCAGAGGCCTCTTATCAGATTGACCTAATCCTATAACAATGGCCATTATATCAATTAATACTTTGTTAATTGTTCTTATGTTAAGCCTATACTACCTTCCATTTGCAAGTAACACCAGCTCTCTAATACCCTTGAGTTTCCTTGTCTGTACAAATTACTATAATAGTCCTTTATTTCATTGTGTGGCTATGAAAACTCAAACTAAATAACCCAAATACAGACATGCCAAATAGCAAACCCTCAAAGTTTTGTTGTTTTATATTTAAATACAGAGATTTGTCTGTGCTCACTTAGCAACCCCACTAGACCTTGAGTTTCCTAAAGGGCAGAGACTATAATCTATCTTACAGTATAGCAGAATACCCCCAACAACTTTGCTACAAGGATTAATTGGGTCTCTCCAATATGCATGATCAATACTGTCTTGCAAGCAATAAGTGCTTGGTAATCGTTGATGCCTGTTGCTGTGGTTTCCCAAGCCAATATGTATGGCCTCAAGAGTGTCCGAACTGAAGCAGTGCTCCCTGGTGAATATTTGATGAACTGAAGATCCAAGTTGTCTACAGTAGCTGGCAGAAGAGACAGTGACTGGCTCAGGGTCAGCAAACAGGATAAGCCCCAACTTAGTGGGGAAGGCAGACGGGTCACTTTTGCCTTGCAAGGCTCTGGGTTCCATATGTGAACTGAGAATACAGCAAAAGGCTCCTGAAGGATCTTCCAACTTGAGACAGTGCACTACAGAGATGGAGCTGTCCGTGGCTGGCTTCTAGGCCTGAGCATGTGTTAACTCAGAAAGTGTCTTGAATCTGAGCATTTTTGCATCTTACATGGAAAGGAAGTAATACTGCCTGCACTGAGAAGTTATGAGGAGGGAATGAATAGTGTGTGAAGGCCAATGACAACCTTAGTCCTTGAAAACACAAGGAGATGAGTAACCATTCTTCCAACATTCTTAACTGTTGCTGTCAAGTTCACAAGTTGGGTTTGCAAGGTTTTGGTCCCCCATCACCATCACCTGGCAACTTGATAGAAACGCAAATTCTCCCACCCCACCTGAGGTCCACTGAATCAGAAGGCCCCAGCCTTCTGTATTTTCATCAGCCTTCTGAGCAATCCTGAGGCACACTCAAGTCTGAGAACTACTTTTTTGGGGTCCCAGGGATCCAACTCATGGCTTGGCGCTTGCTAGGCAAGCATTCTACCACTTGAGCTAAATCCTCAACCCCCTACAGGGCTCTAGCGCCATTAAAGTACTGTAACTTAGGCTGCTGGAGCAATGGGGTTTGGAAGTCTGGATTCAGATCTTGACTCTAATTCTCATTGTCTATGGAATTTTGAAGAAATAATTTAATATCCATAAGCTTCGGTTTCCTCATCTTCAGAAGGACATCATAATGAATATCCTCTCCTTGTGCTTCTAGTTCCTCAGGAATTATAGTACCTCCCAAGGTGACTTTGAGGAGTTAACATGAACAATGTAATGCCAGGGCCTTGAGTTTAGTTTTACAAGTTCCATCTGCCAAAGTCTGGTTTACTTTCCTCTTCCCTCAGTCAATAACCATGTTCATGTTTCCCTAAAATTGCCCAATTATTTTTATCTCTGCAGTTTTCTCTTGCTGCTCACTTTATCTTGGTTCTTCTTAAACTTTCATGCAGCATATGAATTGAATATACTATTAAAATGTAGGCTCCAATTCTTAGGTTTGGAGTTAGGGTCTGAGATTCTACATTTCTAACAACCTCACAAAGGTTACTGATGCTGCTGGTCAATGGACCATCCTTCGAGTAGAGAATGTCTAGTCAACATGGCCATCTTCCAACGTCCACCTGATAAAAATCCTACATCTTCCACTAAGACACTAAAAATAGTTTAAAGAATGGGTTGGAAAATAGAGCTCTTAGTGGAGAAATTATTTCAATAGCCTCAGCAGGAGGTAGTCTTTGCTCCAACTAAAGAATCCAGCAGGAAGAGGCAGTTGGGAGAAAACACAATCGAGAGACTAAAGCAAAGGCCTTTGGTTTGCTGACCAAAGACTGCCATCTTTAGCAGATGATATTCATTAAGTCAGAGAATAATAGAGGAGAAGCAACAGAGTAGAGGAGGAAGCATTTAATCAACCTGGGTACAAATGGGCACAGTGGTTTTGAGGAACCTGCACTCAGTGATGGTGAACCTTTTAGAGCTTTCAATGATAACAAACAGCCTGCTATGGCACACATGCCATAGGTTCACCATCACTGCTATAGATCACTGAACTGTAGAAATCTAAGTAGCCACTTGAAATGTGAAGGTCATATACATACAGAAGTAGTCATAAATGTGAGTGGGGTTGTCCAGAACAAGTTGATGAAGGCACCGGAGCTGTGTGGACAGCAGGGTGCTTGCAAACCTATTAAGAGATGGGAGTCTCAGAGGAGTTATTTCCAGGTTGTTGGTATCCTGAACAAATAATTGAGAAGGATACTCAGAAGGAGTAACAAGAATAAGACTTATGAAAAGCAAAAGAAGCAACAGTACACTCCTTATGACAAGAGTGGGCCAGTGAGAAGCGCTCACAGCCCCATCAGGGACAGGTATTGGATCTCTTAAGGTCCTGGGGTTATGGCAGGATTTATAGCTGGGGACTGACAGGAGTCATGGCCCAGTGGGGTACCTGGCTCATCCCACCCATTTGGAGGGGGAGTTTTTGACCACACAATGTTTATAGAAGCGCTATGGCATCAGGGTCAAAAGCCAGGGTCAGGAGTGTCAAAACTGCAATGTAAATGAGGTCAACTAGGCCAGCATGATATACTTTTGGTTTTGTGCATGTCTGGGAGTCTTGGGGAGACAGGATGATCTTTATCTGCTGGTTTTCTTATATTCTGACATAGTCGTCCTTATTCTGCCTGGTTTCTCAATTCTTTGCCCCATGGTTTTCTTTTCTTTACTTTCCTTGCTCTAGGCCTCACCTTACCTGCATCCATGCCTGTCCAATCTCAAATCCTTATGGTAATCTGTTCTTTATACCCATCTCTCCCCAACCCCACCCAATCTGGGGGCTCTTGGTATCCTGTAGGGCAGGAGATATAGAGAGGGGCTTAGATATCCTTTGCTGGGAAAAAAATCTCAGCCTACATTCTGTTATCTGTAAAATGAGAGTGATATTATCTACCCAGCTGGGAAGGATAGAGACTCAGTATGACAAATGGATGTGTTTCCAGGTACCCAATAAGTGTTCACACCCCATTGCTTTCCCAAGGCCAAGAATTTAATGGTTCCTAGTGGCAACAATCTTGGGTAGTGACCATTTTCAAAGCTACTTCTTCCAACATATCCTCCACAGGACCATGATGCTTGACTTACCTGAAGCAGAGATTTCATTCACCATATTTCTGTGTTTTTCCCACTGACAGAGCCCCATACACTCCTCTTTTATCCCAATCCCAGGCCTATGCCTGGCCCTTAAAATTATAGCTGCCCACATCCCCAAACACTATATTCCACGGTAGATGTTT
This sequence comes from Hystrix cristata, assembly GCA_004026905.1. Classification (NCBI taxonomy): domain Eukaryota; kingdom Metazoa; phylum Chordata; class Mammalia; order Rodentia; family Hystricidae; genus Hystrix; species Hystrix cristata. Next base: position 23,925 of record PVJO010016228.1, on the reverse strand, counting down.
GTGGAACTAATATATTTACATATGAGAAATGTAAATGGCTCAGAGACGTCAAGAAACTTGCCCAGGGGAGGACTTCCAGGAAGATGGTGGAGCAGTGAACAGCAGAGAAACAGCTTCTCTGAGATTTGTAGTCCAGGTATTAGAATATAGCAATGTGAGAAAGAGAAGGAGGAGGGAAATGGGTTCCCAGAACCCAAGAAGGATCTGAAGTGAGAATTGAAGCACACAGGAAGAGTAAAAAGAGAGAGCTCAGCACAGAAGGAGGTAGCATTCAGCACTTTCTCCCTGAGCCCTGGCTCATGGAATGGGAGAGGTGGCTCAAGCCTGCAGATGCAGTGTGACTACTAGTGACTCCAGAGGCTTCCAAAGAAAGACACGCCAGTGGAACAGAACGGTGGACACAGTGGACTGCAGTGGCTGGTGAGTTATTTGGGTTTGGATGTCTGCCAGAAGAGGGCGATTGGCCAATCACCATCTTGGAGAAGGGCCAACCAAGCTCAGATTTCAGAGAAGCTGCGGGTGACTCTCTGTGTCAGGGCAAGGTGGAGCCAAGTTCAAGTTCAAGTTGGCAGGAGGTCAAGAAGCCAAGTTCAAGCCGGCAGAGAGCCAAGTCCAAACCAGCAGGAGACACACAGTGCGTCTCTAGCTGAACAAATCGGGTTCCAACCTCACAGCCAGACACCAGACTGAACTTCAGTGGAATTGGTGGTGAAATCATGCTGGGATTATCCACTACCCTGCCATAAATCAACACAGACCCGGGCCTGCCTATTGTATCCACCAGTGAGAGCAGAGACACACCCAGAAAGAGACACGCCCAGAAGTGGACATTTTTCCTTTTTAATGTTGTTGTTGTTGCTGGGGGGGGGGGTGTCCCATGTTTCTTGTTTTCTTGCTTTTTCTTGTTTTTATATGAGTGTGAAATTTGTTTCTAGCTGTGTTATTGTTTTGTTCAGTTCTTGTTTTTATTTCTTCCTTCTCTTTCCCTCCTGTCTTCTCCACCAGTTTCCCAAAGTATGTATAATCTTCTCCTGTCCTCCAGGCTTGTTTCTAATATCTTTTTCTTCTTCCATGTCTATATTTTTTCCTCCTAATCTCTTTTGAATTTTTCCCTTGAGGGTGAAATCACCATATTGAGGGGATACTTACTGTATACAAACTCTGGTTTAGCTTAGGTATTGTTCTATAACCACAAATCTAGTACATATGCTTAAAGGTGGCAAATTAATAGCTACCAAAGTTTGTCATTTTCTAGTCTTTGTTTGATGCTATTGTTATTACCAATTGTACTACTTTAGCCAAGGTGACAGAATTGTTCTAATCAGTTGTTCTTCCTTGTATGCCAAGATTGAGATTGCCTGTGGGTCATAAACAACACTACACGTCAGGGCCAAAGAACCAAGGGCTAGCCAAATAGACAAAAACTTCTCAGCCCCAATAAATTGAAGATGTAGGATCTTAAAACAGACTCAAAACCCAAAACCAGCTACACCTTGAAGACATCGCTGAGAAGTAGTCAATTCCAAAGAGTTCTCGATATTAGCAATAAAGCTACCTGCCATAAGCAATTTACAAGCATCAGCCCAAGAATTAAACTACAAAAAAAAGAAAGAAAGAAAGAAAGAAAAGAAAAAAGAAAATGAGAAGATGTAAGCAAGATGCAAACGCAGACTTCCAACTTGCCAAAGGCAAACCCAAGAGGCAGCAAGGTAGAACAATCCAAAAGCCACACACCTGGATCTTGGAAGTGGTAACAGTAGAAATAACAAAGTAGATGAATGAAGCTCTAGAAAAAAGTAAATCTCACATAACTACAGAGATGGTGACCAGAATAAAGATATAATTAGTGAGTCTAGAGAAGATACAAATAAAAAATAGAGGAGCTTAGGAAAATGAACCATGAATGCTCATCATAGCATACAAATGGAAACCATGAACACCTAATATAAGAAAGAAACAAAATCCATGAAACAGATTCAAACAGATGCCTAGGAGACTAAAAATTCCACTGAAAGTATAGGTAGTAGAATGAATCAATGTGAAGAGAGAATATGAGATATAGAAGATAAGATTGTAGTTAGCGATCATGAAAATAAAGAGTCCTTAAAAATGGTAAGGGACCAAAAAAAATCAATCCAAAAGCTGCTAGATGACACAAAGAATAACAACATAAGATTGACTAGAGTCAATGAAAAAGCAGAAGATAGTGCAATGACATAAAAAAAAACTCTTCACAGAAGTAATGACAGAAAACTTCCCAAGTATGGGAGGGAAAAATACTTGACATACAGATAAGTGAGGCATAGATCCAATTAGCCAAGATCAAAAAAAAAAAAAAATTTACCCCAAAGCATATACCAGTCAAGAATTCATAAATGCAACACAAGAATATTAAAAGCTGTTAGAGAGGAAAACATCATCTATAAAGGAAAGCCCATCAGAATAACAGCATATTTCTCAATACAAACCCTCAAGTCAGAGAGCCTGGAGTAAGGTATTTTAAACCCTAAAAGAAAATAACCTCCAGCCTAGATTATGTATACTGCAAAACTGTCTTTCAAAATTGATGGAGAAGTAAGAGACTTCCATGACAAAGAACACCTGAGGAAATTCTTGGCCACGAAACCAGAACTTTAAAATGTTTGAAGAACATTTTGAAAAAGACAGCAAGGACTACAACTCCAGGAACCACAACAGAATGAACTCATCAGGCATGGCAAATAATTAAACAGAGGAGGGGAAAGGGAACCAATAACAGGAAAATAACATTACAAGGATAGGTCAAAACATGTCAGTTATAACCACCAATATAAATAATCTCAATTCACCAAAAGAAATGAACTGGCAGAATAGATCAAGAAGGAAGATGCAAAAATATGCTGCACACAAGAAACAAATTTAACTCAAAAAGAAATTCAAAGATTGAAAGTCAAAGGATAGAAAACAATACTTCATATAACAGGAACCCAGAAAAAGCAGGGATAGCTATTCTATTTTGCAGACAAAGTGAATTTCAAGCCAAGACTGACTTAGAGAGACAAAGACGGTCACTACATCCTCATAAAGGAAACAATCCAAGAGGAAGAGATAACAATCATAAATATATATGCACCAAATACCTTCACACCCAACTATATACAACAAATAATAATGGACATGAAAAACAAAATAAGCACTAATACAATCGTAAATAGACAGATCAACTAGACAAAAAAAAATCAACAAAGAAATATGAGAACTAAACCAAACTTTTGAACAAATGGACTTAGTAAATGTATACAGAGTGTTGCACCCTACAACATCAGAATATACATTCTTCTCAGCTGCACATGAGATTTTCTCCAAGATAGACCACATACTAACTCAAAGAACATGGAAAGGAACTGAAATTATCCCATGCATATTATTAGACAATAGTGCAATGAAATTGGAAATAAATGGCAAAAAATCCATAAAAACTGTATAAACACATGGAAATTAAATAGCATCCTCCCAATCAATAGGTCACAGACAAAATTAAAGAAGAAATTACACAGTTTCTACAACTGAACAATAATGCCAATACAACATACCAAAACTTACGAGACACAATGAAAGCAGTCCTACAAGGGAAATCTGTAACAGTGAACTTGCATATCAGAAAAACAGAACAAGCTCAAATAAACAAACTAATGTTGACTGTCAAGCTTCTATACAAAAAGAAGAGAAAGACAAGCCCTAAGCTCATACAAGAGAGGACATTATAAAGATCAGAGCCAAAATTAAGGCAATTGAGATGAGAAAAACAATGCCAAGAATTAATGAATTGAAGAGTTGGTTCTTTGAAAGATTAAATAAAATTGACAAACCCTTAGACAACCATATTAAAAAAAAAAAAAAAGGAAAGACTCAAATCTGCGCAATTAGGAATGAAAAGGGTGAAATCACAACAGATCCTGCAGAAATCCAGAAGATCATCAATACCTACTTTGAGAAGCTTTATTCTAATAAGAGGGAACACACAAAAGAAATGCACAGATTCCTAGAGACATATGAATTACCAAAGCTGGATCAAGAAGATATAAAAATTCTAAATAATTCAATATCAGCCACTGAAACTGAAGAAGTAATTAAAAGCCTACCAACAAAGAAAAGCCCAGATCCTGACAGATTCGCTGCTGAATTCTACAGGAAATTTAGAGAAGATCTAATGCTGCTACTCCTCAAACTCTTTAACTAAATTGAAAGGGAAGGAATACTTCCAAATTCATTCCTGGAAGCATGCATTACCTGGATACCAAAACCAGAGAAGGATCTAACCATAAAGGAACTACAGGTGATCTCATTAATGAACATAGAAACAAAAGTCCTTTATAAGATACTGGCAAACAGGATGTGACAAATCATCAAGAAGATTATACACTATGACCAAGTAGGATTTATCCCAGAGATGCAGGGATGGTTCAATGTATGCAAATCAATAAATGTGACACACCATATTAACACAGCCAAGAACAACTACAATGTAATCATCTCAACCGACTCAGAAAAAGTATTTGACAAAGTCCAACACCCATTCATGATAAAAACCCTGCAGAAAATTAGAATAGACGGTCTTTATCTAAATCTGATAAAAGCCATCTATGACAAACCAACAGCCAACATCAGACTAAATGGGCAGAAACTGAAAGCTTTCACTCTAAAATCAGGAACAAGACATGGATGTCCACTACCACCACTCTTATTCAATATAGTTCTGGAAACATTAGCCAGAGCAATTAGTCAAGAGAAAGAAATAAAAGAAATAAGGTTAGGAAAGGAAGAAGTTAAATTATCACTATTTGCAGATGACATGATACTCCACAGAGAAGACCCCAAAAACGCCACCAAAAGTCTTCTAGATTTAATCACCAAATTCAGGAGCATAGCTGGGTACAAAGTCAACACTCAAAAATCAATAGCATTCCTCTACACAAATAATAGGCTCACTGAGAGAGAAATTAGCCAAACAACACCTTTGACGATAGCATCCAAAGAAATGAAGGACCTGGGAATCAATCTAACAAAAGAAGTAAAAGAGCTATACTTTGAAAAGTACAGTATCTTTAAAAAGGAGATTGAGGAAGATAACAGAAAATGGAAATATATCCCTTGTTCTTGGGTAGGAAGAACCAATATAGTGAAAATGGCCATATTCCCAAAATTGTTATACAGATTTAATGCAATCCCAAGAAAAATACAAATATCATATATCACAGAATTAGAGAAAACAATCCTAAAATTCATTTGGAACAAGAAGAAACCTAGAATAGCAAAAGCAATTCTGAAAAACAAGGTAAAGCAGGAGTATCACAATCCCTAACCTGAAATTATATTACAAATCTACTGTGATAAAAATAGCATGGTACTGGCAAAAATAAAAAATAGACCCAAGAATCAGTGGAACAGATTAGAAGATGCAGAAACAAGTCCAAACACTCTCAGCTACCTTATCTTTCACAAAGGGGCCAAACACCTTCACTGAAAGAAAGATAACCTCTTTAAAAAATGGTTCTGGAAAAACTGGCTTTCCGCATGCTTTAGATCAAAATTAGACGCACATCTTTTGCCATGGACCAAACTAAAATCAAAATGGATCAAGGATCTAAATATTAGAACAGAAACACTAAATCTACTGGAAGAGAGAGTAGGTAAAACTCTTAAAGACATAAGTGTAGGCAAAGACTCTATGGACAAAACCCCAATTGCCCAGGAAATATCACAAAGAATCAACTACTGGGAGCTCATCTTATTAAAAAGCTTTTGCACAGTGGGGAAAAAAAAAAAAACCCAACAGAGTCAAGAGACAACCCACAGTGTGGGAAAAAAAATTTTGCCAGCTGTTCTTTGAACAAAGAACTAATATCTAGAATATATAAAGAACTCAAAAAAGTCAGACTCCCCAAATTTAAAAACCCAATCCAAAGATGGGCAGCTGAAATGAATAGACACGTCTCAGATGAAGTAGAAACAGCAAATAAACATATGAAAAAATGTTCAACATCACTGGTCATTTGAGAGATGCAAATTAAAACACTGAGATTCTATCCCACTCCAGAAAGAATGGCTACTATCAGGAAATCAGGCAATAACAAAGGTTGGCAAGGCTGTGGGTAAAAAGGAACCCTTCTCCACTGTCGGTGGAAATGTAAACTAGTGCAAACAAAATTAGTGTGGAGACTCCTGCAAAAAGTAGGACTAGAGGTTCCATTTGATCCAGCTAGTCCCCTTCTTGGTATTTTCTTGAAAGAATTAAAAACACCATACCACAGTGATATGTGCACACTTGTGTTTATAGTGGCACAGTTTGTAATAGCTAAATCTTAAAAACAGCCCAAATGTCCATCAACTGATAAATGGATAAAGAAGAAATGCATTTTTAATACAATGGAGTACTATTCTGCCATGAAGAACAATAAGCTTGAGACATTTCTAGGTAAATGGATGTGCCTTGAGACCACACTATTATGTAAAATAAATTGGACATCCATGTTTAAATACTGCATCATTTCTCTAGTGTGAGAAAATGAAAATGTAAATAGGACTAAAATGTATTATACTGGGAAAGGGAAGAAATTTTTCAAATAGAAAGGGGAACAGGGAGGGAGGGGGGGAAAGGAAGACTGGGACAAGTAAAAAAGAGAATAGAAGAGAAGAAAATGGAAACAAAGCTTTTGTAAATAAGTAGGGGAGGAGGGTTTGAAGTGAGGGAAAGGGAATGGGAAAAGAAGGAGCAAGATATATTATGTACAGGTACAAATTCCCTATGATGAATGTTATCATTATGTATATCTAAAATGTACCACTAAAATAAGATTTTTTAAAAAGAAACTTGTCCAAGGTCACAGAGCTGCCTTAAATCCAAGTCACGTAGTTGAGTGTAAAGTCTGAGTAATTTTTACTTTTTGATGATACCTAAACTTGTTTTCACTTAAGTAAAACTTCAAATTTGTTTTTATTTTTAATTCTGTTTCGTCTAAAGACAAAGTTTGTGACAAATGAATCCAAATAGCTTTCATGTTTTCCAAGGCCATTCCCTGTCTCTTCAAGGGCAGACGTCTGCCCAGGAGTTGTGTAGCCACACTGCCTCTTACGATCTTGCAGCGGAGTCTTCACTGGGACATGATGGATGTCAGGGGTCAGTACTGTTGCTCCTGGCTTTTCACTGTTCCCTGTTCATCTGATAACCACCTCTTGTGGACAAAGCACTAGTCTAAATGGTTAATACTGCAATATGCTCTAGAGAATTAGAAAACAATTCAGAGCAAAAAGAAAAAAAAAAGATAATATTAGAAAAAGTGGAGCAGCTCCACCCCACAAGCATAGTCCTTCAAGCTTACCCAACCTCCTGCCAATCCCCACCTACTCTAGAGCAGAGCTGGCCCTTCAACGGCCCATCAGTCTCCCTAGAACTATTTTCAATGGCCAGCATCCTCCTAGAGTCTGTTGAGTACTCTTGATTCTAGAAAAGATTTCATGATCCTGTAACAAGTTTTTATTTCCTAAAACTTTTCATTAAACATGGAGTCAAAACATTCAATTCAGGGCTCATGATTCAAGATTAACAGGGTTGGGCTTAAGCACCATTTCATAACTGGGAGGCAGAGACACAGTGTTTGCATATTAATAATGCACCAGCTATAATTACCAGGCCACCACAAGATCAGCACACTCACCCAGCTCTTCAGTCCCTACATTGCATTCTAGCCTGAAACTACACGGAAGAATTTGCAAAGCCTACAGAGTTTTCTACAAATGTTAAGAAGTAAGTCTATAGATCTCCACACAACTTAATAATGAGTTTGTAATTACATATGTGTGTGGTTACTTGATCAAAGTCTGTCTTCTCCACTGTTCTGTGAACTCCATTAGGACGGGGCTAGTCCTTGTTTGGTTCACAATAGTTACTCATAGGATGAGTGAGTGAATGAATTAACAATGTAGATAGGAAGGATGGAATTTATCTCCACCCTCTTTCTTTATTCTTCTACTCAGCCACAAGGCATTCGAAGAGCCAATGGTGAGAAAGGGGGAAGTTTGAGGCTTGAGGAGCTAAAGTAGCCATAATGACTGGCTGTTACGGTTTCTGTCTAGATGTGCCCCCCAAAGCCTCATGCCGTCATAGAAGGGACTGTTTCAGAGAGGGCTGGATTTAGAATGTGTGATGCTGAGATTAAGTGTGTATGATTATTAAATTAGTCCACAGATTGGTTTGGCACCTACCCTACACCAGGTAGCCTAAATAGAATTTAAAAGGGACAGAAAGCAACTGCTATTGTTGCTTGTGGCTTGCTTGCTTTTACTGTCTTCTGCTGGCCATGAATTATTTCTCCTCTGTGATGCCCCTCTGCCACGCCACCCTGTGTTGGAGCCAGCCGATTATGGACTGAAACCTCTACAAACTGTCAACTAAATAAACTTTTCCTCCTCCGAGTGACAGGTGTTTTGTCTCAGCAACAAGAAAGTTAACCAAGACACTGGTCCTCATGAAAGTCAATAGCCATCATCATGTGGTAAAGGAGGTTGTGAACCATCTATTTCTAAGAGATCAAGTTAATGGTCCAAGAATCAACAGAAGGTATGGTTCATAGTGGCACCAGCTAGTATCAGGTGGTTCAATAATCAGAGAAAACTGTGTGGATATTGGTTATACACACACACACACACACACACACACACACACACACACACACACACAATCTTATCGACATCTATTATGGACCTGCCTCTGCCCAAATAAGTGAATTGGATATATTTTCCAGAACCTGCAACTAAAATTACACACATGTGAGGCCCTCAATCAAATATGAGATAATCAATACTTCATGCAGCATACCTTCTATACCAGGAGCTCTCCATCCCCAAATACCAGCCACTGTGCCCATGAAGTGAATCAGAAGAGAAAAGATGTCTGGGAGTTCCAAGGAGGAGACTTTAGTACACACTGCTAGGTGGTCTACCCACGACCCCCCACTCTAAACCCCCTCAGTGTCTGACTCAAACTGCCAGTACTCATAATGCTTTGCTTTCAGGCTCTCTCTCACTACCAAGGCTGCCTTCTGCCCACCTAAGTGGCAAGTCAGGAGGTGCTAGGAAATAAGTACTTCTCCCTGCTCCACCCTGCACATAGCCCTCAACCAACAACTGGTGGAAGTCAGGGTGTAACCCAGCTCCCTCACCCTGCAGGTGGGAGAGCTCTGAACTGTGCTCCGCACCGACTCCCAGACTCTCCCCAGGGGTCAAGTTCCAGTCACCGCAGGTGTGATAATGCACTTTAATGGCTCCCTTCCCATCCCAGTTTCACTTTCCTGCTCCCCTCCTTGCTTCCTGGGATCAACTCCCTAAAAACTATGCTCACTTGAATCTTTGCCTCAGGTCCTCCTCTGGATCAAACCTAAACTATACAGCATTGTGTGTGCAAAGCCCTGGAGAAAGGAAACAGAGGATGAGTTGGTATTTGGGGGAAGTAGAGCATAATACAGCAGATGAGAATAGGGAAACTGAGGCAGGAGGCTGGGGACAATCCTGAGGGTCATGTACCAGGCTCAGGAGTCTGGTTTCATCTGAAGGGCAAATTTCACTCATTGCCTGGAGATCAGATATGTAAGAATGGCCCTTGGGGCCAGAAGGGACCCCACATATTCCAATGCTGCCCCCTTCCAAGATGTCAATCCCTTCTGTGACATCTCCATGTCTGCTTGAATTCTTCCGTTAGACTGGCAGCTCACTTACCCAGTGGCTTACATCAGCCAGGTCTGACTGCTACTGACTTCTAGAAGGTTCTAAAAATATCACCCTTTTCTTAGAAGGAACTAATTGCTCTTCCACTTGAATTCTTTCAGTATATAAACTATGTCTCCTCCCTGACATCTCTCTTCTCTAGGCTCAATCTCTCCCGTTCTTTCCATGACTCTATGTGACAAAGATGCTTTTCCCTGCCCAATCCCGAGCCATGTCCTATTTATATCCTGCAGGTTCCCAGCTATGGGAATGATAGCTCAGAGCAAAGAAAGCGTCCAGTTTCTGCTGCCAGAGAGAATATGTGGCTCAGTATCCTCACATAATAAGATCCATCACATCCCTGCCCCCACAAGAAGCTATTGCCTAAGCCTCACAACCTCATTCATTTATTCAAACTATGTTTCACTGCTTACTTACCACACACTGTTCTAGATGCTGGGTGCAGATCAACAGGCTTTTTTTACATCTCTTCTCTTGTACAGTTTATATTCTAGAGCAGGAGTCAGCAACCTACTACAGTCTGGCCTGCTGCCTGTTTTGGTAAATAAAGTTTTATTGGAACACAGCCTTGCCCATTAGTTTGTATACATATGGCCTATCTGTTTTCTTACTATACTGGCAACATTGAGGCTGATACCACATGGCCCGTGAGCTGAAAATGTTTACTAACTTTCTCTCAGTAGAAGAAGTTTGCTGACCCTCAGTCTAGAGCACCAGGTAGAATGCTACATGGAGAAACAGCAGTGATAAGACGAATCCCCTACTGTCTTAGACCTTGTGTACTAAAAGCCCTATTATGCACCAGACGGTGGTTGGACACTGAGGATTCCGTGTTGAGTAGTCAAAAAATCTTTGTTCCTGGAATATCCTAGAGGAACTATTATGTGCTATGTTCCTGGCAAGGCCCTGGTGCAGAGTAGAGCTAGACTGACAAAATTCTTAACACATGAATTTCCCAGTCTGGTTGTGGATCAAAACAATAAACAAACCAACAAGAACACAGCTTTGAATGGTAATAAATGCTATGAAAACAATCAACAGGAGCTGGGGATCCTTGAAGGGACTCACACACACACACACACACACACACACACACACACACACACATCATGCCTCCACACTCCTCTTCTGGTGCAGCTGTATTGGAAATACACACAGGCCTTGATACAGACATAATCCTGTTAAATTCCACCTGATTGGACTGGGCTTTTGGTCTCAGGCTACTGAGATATAAACAGGGAAAAAGCTCATCAGCCACTCCAGCATGACCCCTGGATGACCAGCCCGATGTCACTCATCACTAGGGAGGTGGTGTCTACAGATGCACAACATGCCTTGTATATCCTCTCATCTCGTCCTTTCAAAAGGAACAGTGAGATGGGAGTGTGGGCCTAACACTTTGAAGGAATCGTTACTGCTTTGTTTAACTGAAGTATTTTTCCACATAAGTTCCCCTGCTCAAGCATTCCTTCTAATTACCATTTTCCTTTTACAGTGTGTTGTGTAGAGCTGTACAGAAGTAAGCTCGTGGTGTGCAAGAGCCCCCAGGGTGGCAGGGAAAGTATGGCCTGGTTATTAGGGGGCTCGGTGAAGCGGTAGCTTCTACATCTTCCTGGCAGGGGGTAGAAACGGCCCAGAAACTGCACTGCACCAGGCCAGACCCAGCTCAGTAGGACCCAGCTCTGAGATGGCTTAGTAAGGCTGGGAAATACCACTGGCTTTGCAGGGGTTGTGGAAGTTCCATTCAGAAGTCTGAGCTCTTAAAATTTTAAGTTACTCTGTGGACTAAGGCACAATCAGCTGTCCCCCCCAGCCTCTGATTTCCTTTCCCATGTTTTGTGTCCATTCAACAAATATTCAGGAAATGTCTACTGCAGGATATGCCCAGTACTTAGGTGTGAGTTACACATGTAAGCTCTCAGAATGATGCCTGGAAAATAGTATGCACTCAAAAAATGCTTGGTGATTCTTGTCATCACACACAGACACCACTTTCATTTATTCATTCATTCATCCTCTCCATCTTCCAAACATTGGCCAAGGGTCAATGATGTCCCAGACTACTAGTAAGATGAAGGAGGACAAGATTTGTCTAGGAATTAGATGCAGGGTGAGAGAGGACCCAACATAAAGGATTACTGGCTTGCATTCCTTGAAAGGATGGAGCTGTCACTCACTGAGACTACAAACTACAAAAGACTGTATTAGGAGGGGTTAGGTCGTGAGTTGGGCTGGGAGCATGATGGGTAAAGGTGTCTGTGGAGAGCCCCATGCAGACACCCACTGGGACTGGGCTGCTGGGGTCCAGAGGGAGTCTTCAGGGGCTGCTGGGTTCTGGATGGCGGCGCAGGGCTGCCTCAACACTTCCTCCCACAGATCGGGCCCGATTCTCAGAGGCCAGAGGGAGGCTACTGGGGTTCTGAGGCTGCCAGCACAGATTACACTTTCAGAAGGTTGTTATTTGATTAAAACTAAAGCCAGTAATCATTCTTAGACCTTTGCCTAAGCAGGAAGTGGGGGACCATCTGATAGGCTGTATTTTATCCTTCTGTGTAGATATCAGTTTATATAGATATGGATGATATAGATAAAGATATAGACTAGGTATGGACATGAATATGGATATGGATGTAGATGTGAATGTGAATACAGATATGGATACAGATCTCCAGTGTGCTAGGTAGCTAAGCTCTATCCCAAGTGCTTTACAAATATTAACTCATTAACTCACCACAACCCTCTGGTTAGCTAATATTATTTCATTTTACAGATAAGGAAAATGAGACACAGAAAGATAAAGAAACTTGCTTAGTTTCACGACTATTAAGTGACAAAGGTAGACCCAAACCCAGGCAGTCTTGCTCCAAGGACCTTGCTCTTTAACTGCTGTGTTTTTGCTGCTTCGGAGCACCGGGACAGTTCCCACCCCTGTCTAGAGAAATGTCTCTGGTCCCCATTCCTAGCTGGCTGCACTCCCAGGAGGAGTGCAGGGGTCACGAACCAAGGCCCCTTCTCTGGGGCACATGCTACGGTATGTCCTCTCCACAGACAGAAACCCAACTCCTGTTTTCCAGCCCTTGTTTCCTTCTGTCCTGCTCATGCTCTGGAGCAAGGACAGTCCCAGAATCCCCAGCACAGCAACAGAGACCAGACTTGGCAACAAGATATGGGCTCAGACTCTTTCAGGGTGAGCCGCCTTCTCTAGCTCTAATACTCTTCTTTTAAAATAGACTTTCCTATTTCAAACACCTCCACTTACCACTTGCACTCATCTTTCAGCACATCCACTGTGTTTCCCTGTCATTGTAATATGCTACATGGAATGTTACAGACACACCAACTTCCTGTTAAATAGCAGCCCCTTGAGAGAGAGCTTCCTTTCAACGATGCCATTTTCCCACCTAGCCTTGTTCTTTTCTAGAGTTGCTCCTCCGATTCCAACTGTCCAATCATTAATTTCAACATTTGGATCACATTTTTCGGTCAAGACAGGAAGAGTCTTTGGCTGATCACGTAGTTCCACCCTCATACTTTGCAAATTAAACAACTGGGTCTTAGAGAGGAACCTTGGCTTGTTTGAGATCATACAGCCAATTGCTAGCTGAGCTGGGGCTGAAACTTAAACTAATTAATACTGTAATGTGGGGATTTAATAATAGCAGTAATAGTAATTCATCATTATTGATATTTACAAAGTGTAAACTGTAGTTCTCAGGTCTTCCACTGGTTCAAGTAAGTGGCTTCTTCCTCCAAGGAGAGAGTGCCTTCCCCTTCCAAAGCCAGCCAAATACTGTACTCACATCTGAATTGGAAGCTCTCTCATCCTGTGAGTCCATTGCCCACAGTGACACTGGAAGCTTAATGAAAGGCAATGAACTCTTATTATTTGAGTGACTCATGTCAATTCTATACTCATCCGAGTTCTACCTCTGCAGTCAGACTCTTCCTCCCCTCCAAACACGTCCTCCCCCTCTTCCTACCCATGAGTGCTTCCCCTCGGGTTGACAGGAGGGCACTGGGAGTCCCCCAGCAAACAAAAAATTTCTCCCTAGTACATGGCAATGGCGAACATCATTATTACAAATTACACAGGAAGTATTTAACCCAACTCTTCCATTTTATAGACTGTGAAACTAAGGTTCAAAAAAAGGACATTACTTTGAGTTAAGAAATAATGCCTGAATTATTTGTCTGCTGCCCCCTGTATTCTAGATACCCAATATCTAGCCTCTGGCGATATGCTGCCTTGGGTGTGGCTTATCTTATTGCCTTGTTTAAAAAAATTCCCGTACTGAATTGCAACAAAGTAGTAGGACAGAAATAATTCACCCCTCCAGTGCCCACTCTATGGTTCTCAATCCCAGTTGAACATCAGAGTCCCCTGTAGCACTTTATAAATATCCAGATCCCCAAGCCCATCATAGACTGGAGATCAGTGTCACAGGGAGGAGAGCCCCAGCATCTGTTTCTTCAAAGCTGCATGGGTAATTCTAACAGGCAGCAAAAGGTGAGAAAGAGTGGTCCACCTGATAGTCAAGAATTGTATCAGTGGGTTCCAGTCATTATGATTTAAACGGAATGTAACTAATTATATTTCTGAGCTTTAAAACTTAACTCTAAAACTATTAAAATACGAAGCTGAGAGAGTGTGAAAAGTTTTCTGACCAGAAGAGTTCTTTCAGAGATACAAATACTCAGAGGGCAAGCTTGAAACTCCTCCATTCCTCCCTGTTTGCAGTAAAGCACACCAGACCATAGATTCAGGAAGTAATAATATGCCTCATGAGTGAAAACAGAATGCCCAGGTATGTGAAGGACCATTTTGTTTTCATACTACAAATTAAGGAAATAAGCGATGAATAATAAATTTTACAAATCAAAATTAATCTTTGGCCTCCTGAGTGGCCTTTCCCTTCATTATCTTTAGTCCTCTCACCTAACCATTCTGACCTCAGGTAAAGTATGAAGTCTAAGTCCCAAGGCCAAAGTTCTTTCAAAGGACAGTAGATTCATATAGAAGCTAGGGAGGCACAAGAAAATGCATAAAATAGGAATCCCTACAAGGCTCTGAACAGCTATTCTCTAAACTTCACCTTCCACCCACCATGACAGTCAATCTTGGTACTTGGTTAAGTAGGGAGAAACAGGCTGCAAGGAATCCAAAAGCATCCTTGAAAGTGACAAGTCAACAACAGCAATGACAAAAATGTACTGCCTGATTGAGAGCTGGGTAGATGCGTTTCATCCTAAAACTAAAGAAGGTTAATAAAAACTAGGGGGCGGGTGTGTGTGTTAAGAAATGCAAGAAAATAAATGTTCAGATTTCCCTGGAAATGAAAAAGGACCACCTGTTCTGCTAAAGTTGGAAGAGAAAAAAGATGGAAATTACTGTTGGCTCAGGGTTGAATGCTTTTGTGGCTTTGTCTTATATTTATGGCTTTCACATTCATCACTTGCTGCTGATTCAGCCATCAGTCCAACCTTGTGGATGAACAGTTATAATTATCCTTACTTTGAGGATGAGGAAAATGATCTTTGGGATCCCAAGATCCCATAAGCTAGGGGTAGATGCACCTAAATTTCAAGTCGGGCTCTTTTAACGCCAAGTGGGGAGGGACGTCTAACCCTAACCCTAAGAACTCTGCTGGGGTACAATGAAAAACCAAGTAGGAGGTAAAGGGAATCTCCTTTTATCTATTTTTGCGGGAGCCATGGGCATCTGGCCATTGGGCTAGAATATTAAATTGGAATCCTGTCTCCCTACTTTAACAGAAACATTGGCTTTTGGCAACCCCTACCGATGAAATGGAGGTGTACACGAAGATCGTTGTTAACTCATCCTCCCTACGTTTCCTTTCTGCAATTATTTACCCTTCTCAAATGTCACTATTTCTCTTGTCATTTTTGCTCTTCTCTGAGTTCCTCACCACCCCTCCTTCCACGGGGAGTCAAGAGGTGCTGTCTTTCTGTCTTCCAGCTCTGTCTGCTATGCCTTGGCCCAGGACCAAGGGAAGCTGTCCAAAAATGGGTAGGAAGCTGAGCCCAGCACAACGGTTTAGACATCAAGAAATAAAGGGCAGATCAAAGAAGAGCAATGCTGAATCCTGGGCTAAAATTTAGACCCATTATGCCATTTGATTTTCTTGATGAATTTGTGAAATTATATTTTTCTCCATTTCACAGATGAGAAAGCTGAAGTGTAGGCAAATTAAATCATGTGGCCAAAGTCACACGGTAAGTGTCAGAACGAGACTAGGAATCTGAAACTAACCTGAAAGGCAGTGTTCTTCCCACAGCAACGAGCATTTGTTTTGTTTTGTTTTGTTTTGTTTTGTTTTTTGGTGCTGGGGATCGAACTCAGGGCCTCATGCTTGGTAGGCAAGCACTTTAACCACTGAGCTAAATCCCCAGCCCCAGCACCGAGCATCTGCAAGAGCTGGGAAGGAGCACTGAAGTAGACTGGCTGGTACTGACTAGGCAAGCGCTGCAAGCAGAGATCGGAAATCACTCAAACTAAAGTCCAGGCTTCTCGGTAAGGGTCCAGGTAGGCACACAATGTTGCACTCCAATTGGGTAATTTAAGGGCACTTTACAAAGAAGATCGTTTACAAAGATGTGGGCAAGATGTGGAAAGACCATAAAAAGTAATGTAGAACCTTGGAGAAAATAACAGCGGACTGCTCTGACCCGCTCCAGCCCATCACATGCAAGGGAGAGAGCAGTGACTGCAGAGAGCTATACGGAGAGAGCCAGCAACCAGGAGCCCGAACCTCTGGGAGACACGGGAAGACAGACAACGAGTAAAGAGTCCACCCTCACGCTCCTCCTTCCCTTGGCTCTCTTGCTGGCACTGTTCAGCTGGACCCATCTGGAAGCCAGATGGAAGGAAGCCCTGCACACAGTCGGCAGCCCAGGCAGAGCCGGGCAGAAGGGTAGGGATGGAGAGTGGAGCCAGGAGTACACATAAAAAATTCCCCCTTCTGGTCTCAAAAGAAGTAAGAGCATAGAAATGCGGAGTCGGACTGATGAGACAGGTGTGGAACCAGGTTTCAAGCCCCAGGTGGTTGTGGAGAGACTCTCAGAGAGATCTGTGTATTTAGATACTCCTTTCAAGGGCTTAGGGCTCACTCTATGCATATGGCTTCAGCAGTCCCTAAAGATTCACCTTTCTGGCCAGCGCATCATACCTGTTCGTTCCTCCTACTGTCTGCTCTGTGCTGCCTTCCTGCTTCCCAAGAACACAGTGGTTCCAAGCAGAGATTCAAATCGTGGCTTCATGTCTCACCAACTGTGCGATCTGGAACAAGTTATTAAACATTTGCCTGCCTCAGTTTCATCATCAGTAAAATGGGTATAAGAATAGTTCCACCCCGCCCTTTAAAGCTAATAGTAAAATGATAATTATTATTTGACTGAACAAATTTTCTTCCTGTATTTCCCCCAAAATAATATAATCCCTTTCAGTTTGTTACTTCCCTAAGTGTTTCTGTTCTTCCAACTAAACAAAGATGAACACAAGACTCCAAAACTATGTATTAATTCAGTAAATGTTCAGTGGAATGATGTTGTCTCTCGTAAGTTTTCTGAACAACTTCATTTCTTTATTCAATCACGTTCAATTATAAAGGTAATCATACATACTTTTATCTTCTTCCCAAGGCTTATAGAGTTCATACATGTACTATGTAAATTTCAAAACTATGATAACCCCAGCTGCCATATCATTGAATCAATTCGTGCATTATTTAATAGTAGGCGTGCCTTAAATATGGTATATGTTCAATGAAGTTTAATGTGTTTGCCAAATTAAAAAAAAAAAAAAGAAATAGCGCCTCCCTTAATAAAGCACTATGAAAAATGAATATGTCAGTGATTAAGATGGTACCTGGCACATACCGAGAGCTCAAAAATTATTAGCAATTATCATTATTACCATTCTCCTTCACAAATATTTATTGAACTTCGGGTGGGAGTGGGAAGGAGAATTACCTGCATTGCAAATGAGCGTCTGATAAATGCTTACACAGGGATGCACCACTGATTCGGGTCAAATATAAGAGGATGTACTAGAGCAAGTAAAAGGTGTCTTTCAAGAGGGACTCCAAGGCTCTAGCCATAAATCTACACAAAGCCAGAGGCTGAGACTGGTAAGGTAAAGGCCACAATTAAAAAGTATAACACACATGATGTGAACTTGGGGGAGCCGAATAGTAAAGGATGGATCCCCAGCCCTCCTCAGCAGCTATAAATGACGAGTATTGATTTAACACAAGCAACAGCCATGGAGTTCAGCCAACATTCCACTTGGAAGTTTTTTACTTTAGTTTTGCACCCTGGAGCTAAGCATTCCTTCCCAGAGCAGTGAGAGAAATTGTTCCCAGGCATTTCACAGAGGCACCTTTGCAAACAGTATTAGTAGAGTCCATTTGCATAGAAGTTACAGCATTTGCATTAATCACTGCAGGAGCAAACGGGAACAGAATGAGCCAAAGCAATGAGATGGCAAGACTTTTAAGGGGCTGAACTGAAAGAAATGTTATCCCGTAGGGTGAGAAGTCTCCGCAGAGAGTTTATCACGGTCCTGCTGTAAGGAAACAGGTTGTCAACATCCCCACCAGACAAGCGAGGTGGGAAAGGGACACCACTCTGCCTGGGGGAACCTATCCAGGAGGCAACTAGGTACAGAGGCACCATGCTCTGTGTTAGCTTTCTGGTCAGAGGAGGGCCAGAAAGGAGCCAGGTTCAAACCACATCAGCCATGAGTGGTCCAGGCATGAAACCAAACAATATAGAGCGCAGGTTCCAGGACCCAGGTGTGCAAAGGAGTAGAGCAATTTCTGAGCCAAAGAATGGGCCTCCTGGTTAAGGCCTCCTAGACCTTGCAACCAGGGACAGGGACATGCTAGAAGATAAAAAGACAAGGAGCAAACAGTGACCAGGCTGAAGTGTTCTAGCACGGGTCATTGCATGAGTTCGTTTATTCATTCAGCAAATATTTAATGACTACCTACCCAGTTTGCCTACTATTTTAGGCAATGAGTATAGCGCTGAAAGGAAAACCAACAAATTTCCTGCCCTCGAGGAGCTTATACTCTAGTGGTGGGAGACAGACATGAGCAAATAAACTAATAAATATGTAATTCAGGTGAAGACAAGTACTCTACAATGCAAATATTAATAATTAAGCATTTTGGGGGAAAAGAGATGAGGTAGAAGACTAAAGTTGGAAGGCTCCAGGCTTATCCTCTCTCTTTCCTGATCTAACTTCACCCTCAGGGAAAGGGACCCTCGCAATCCTTGGGCTGCACTCTAAGGCACGGATTAGACTTCGCCCTCGAGAGAAAAAGTCATTTCATTTTAAAATGAGTAGGTTTGGGGGGTTGGGAATGTAGCGCTGTGGTACACCACTTGCCTAGTATTCTCAGAGTCCCAGGCTCCATCTCTAGTACTGCGAAATAAATAAAACTTTTTTTTTATTAAAATAAAATTTCTTTTTTGCTCTCCTAGAAAAGCAGCAGGAATAGCAAGCAACCCAGGGCCCAATTTCTCATTGCAGACCAATTGGTCTTCTCTTCTCTCTATATTTGTGTACTGCGGGAAGCAAGGCACTCTGCTTACTCAGTCCAAACATGTCTGACCATCCCCTGGTCTTTTCCGCCTCTTTCCCACACATAATAGCATTGTAGAGAGAGGTGGGGCTCAGGTCTGGCCATAGAACAAGAAGTGCAGGGACTGAGGAGGGACTGGCAGTCAGGACAGCAGTGACAACTATAATCTGACTTGACTAATACAACCTGGTCCATCTCAGTTCTGCTGTTCTCCGCTTGGCTTTGGTGTGGTGGCCCTGTGCCCAGTCAATAATGTGGCAGTCTCCCATCATCCGCCAAGTGTATCAGTCAACTATCATTGCCTAATAACCAAGCACAAGATTCAGTAGCATACGACAATAAGCATTTACTTTGCACAGCTGCATGTGGTTTGGCTGGACTTGGATGGGCACAGATAGGCAGCTCTAAACTGAAGATCAGGCTTAAGTCAGCTGCAGCATCTCCGAAGCTTCTCATCTTCCTTAAACTGGCTGGCTAACCGCAGTGTATCCTTTTCATGGTGACAGCAGGACAGGCGAGTAAGCAAAATACCGAAGGCACTTATGACCTTAGGCTCAGGCCAGCACACTGTCACATGGTACATCCCACGGGGCCAGAGGCGGATGCTGGAGACAGAGAAGTCCTGCAGCAGTGGGAGCCATGGGCGCCTGGACATTTCTGCATGTAACTCACTTGTAACTTCAGGACCTGCTCGAGTCTGGTCACATATGTACTCACTTCCATTTGATAGTGGACTGTTACTGTCCCACCCAACTTTATGACTCAGTGGGTTGTTTGGCACCAAGTTCATGATGGGCAGCTCATGTCTCGTGTTAACCTGGTGTCTCACGGTCAAGTGTTCAGTTACCATTAAGATCCAGTAGCAGGCCAAGAGCTGTTTCTCAAAGAGAAAGCAGCTGTCTACAGATAATGATAGAGCCTTGCTCTAAAATCTGAAGGGCTTCTACTGTGATTCACCTGCAGGAGCCTGCCAGAGAATCCAAGCAGAATCCCTGTCTGCCTCCAGCACCTCTAGTACCACTGGATGTGCTGGACTATATGGCCCAAGCGGCAGAGCATCCTGCACAGCAGCCCGGGCCCGTTGCAGAGTCTTCTCTTGCTCATGGCCTTAATAAAAACTATCAGCTTTCTGAGTCACTCAGTAAAAGGGCAGGAGTAACAAACCCAGGTTGAAGAACGTGTTACCTCCAAAATCCAAATAGGCCCTCTAGGCACTGCGCCTTTTTCTTGGTTGTAGGAGGGGCCAGATCCAACAACCTACCCTTCACTTTAGAAGCGCTATCTCCACACACCCCACACCACTCGGCTCCCAGAAATTTCACTGCAGTACAGGGCTTTTGAATTTTAGTCAGATTTATTTCCCGTCCTCTGACAAGCAAATGCTTTACCAACAAGTCCAGTGTGGTTGCTCACTTGGTCCAATCAGCATAATGGCATCAGTATAATGGACCAGTGTGATGCCTAGTGGAAGAGAGAGACAATCAAGATCCCTGTTAAATAACTTGTGCCGCAGAGCTGGAGAGTTGATATACCCCTGAAGTTTGACAGTAAAAGGGTATTTCCGGCCTTGCTAACTAAAAAATAATTGCTTCTGGTGGGCCTTATAGATAATACAGAGAAAAAGGTATTTATTTGCCTAACCAATGGCTGCATACCATCTACAGGAGACATGTTGATCTACTCAAGCAAGGACACTACATCTGCCTCAGCAGCTGTAATTGTAGTCACCACTTGACTGAGTTTAGTGTAACATGCCACCATTCTCCAACATCCATCCATTTTCTGCACAGGCCAAATAGGACATTAAATGGGAATGTGGTGGAAACCAGCACACCTGCATCTTTCAAGTCCTTGATGGTGGTACTAAGCTTTGCAATCTTTCCAAGGATGTGTTATTATTCTGTATTTATTATTTTCCCAGGTAGAGACAAATCTAGTGGCTTCTGTTAAGACTTTCCTACCCTCAATTTACAGGTTAGGGAACCAATAAGGGGATTCCACCAAGTACCAAGTGTATCTTATCCCAATTATGCATTCTGGAGCTGGAGAAATGCCTCCGGGATGGATCTGATGACCTGCTGGATCCACTGTGAGACAGACCTTCACTACAGCCCCATTGATCAAATGATCTCCGCAGGCCCCTGTTCTTACTGAAGGGCCACAGTGATGTTTCAGATCTCCTGGACTCAGTGTTAGTTCAGAACCAGTATCCAGGAGTACCCAAGTGTCTGACCATTTCCTTACCCTAATAAAAGGCTGTAAATCAAGCTGGGGAAGGACAGGAGCGAACCTGACCGTGTAACACTTTGGTAGTACACCAGGGTCCTTCCTCATCTTCCTTGGACTGACACAGTGTGTCCTTTTCATGATGACAGCA
Source organism: Hystrix cristata (assembly GCA_004026905.1). NCBI lineage: Eukaryota > Metazoa > Chordata > Mammalia > Rodentia > Hystricidae > Hystrix > Hystrix cristata. The sequence continues at coordinate 2,181 of PVJO010016228.1, read as the reverse complement.
GAATGACAGGAGGACAAACAAAACAACCAAAGCGCTTTACAGCCTTAAGCTCAGAGCTAGCACGCTACTCCTTCTGCTCACACTCCTTTCGTCCAACACAAATCACTCAGAACAGTCTCAACTCTACGGCCGGGATCTGAATCTCTCTGTACTAGCACATCTGCAGAAGGGCCCAGAGACAGGTATGAATGCAGGAAGAAGTGAAGAAACTGAGCTGTCCTCACACACACACAGCGCTTGGGAATGTCCTGAAAAGTAGAGATGTGGTCTAGGGCAGTGATGGGGACCTTTTGGGGTTTTCAATGATACCAACAGTCCGCTGTGGCACGTGTGCCATAGCTTTGCCTCACCACTGGTCTAGGAAGAGAGAGATGCTACCTAGCCATCCGCCTCAGATTTTAGGTCACATTTGACTGGAGTTTGCCAACAAAAAAAAGCAGTGACTCTTTAATAATGATGAAAATACCAACATTCCCCGAGCGCTTACTCTCTGCTGGGCATCATTCTAGGTGCTTTACATGAATAAATCCATCTGAATTCTCATAAAAACTCCCAGGTGGGTTCAGTAGTCCTCCCCATTTTGCAGATGAATAAACTGAGGTGCAAAGAGGCGAAGTAAATTGTTCAAGATCACAGAGCTAGTAAACACCAGCCAAGGTGAGCACCCAGGCAGCCGAGTTCCAGGGTAAACCCTTCCCATGGCCTCTCATGCCGTCCTCGCCAGAGAGAGTGCAGACTGAGCACACCTGCCTGGTCTGCTCTGCGTGCCTTCCACACTCTCAGTGGATGCTCGTGAATGGAAAAGGCTGTACACAGGGAGACCGGGCAGGATAGGGCAAGGACTGAGACCCGATTTAACTTGCAGGAAGTGTTGGCTGTCAGAGGCAGGAGCTCAGAAAAAGTCTGACTAAAATTTGGTCCAGGGTGGCAAGAGGAAGGACAAGAGAAGGCCTTCTTGGCAGGCTGGGGAGGAGATAATGCAGGTGAGACAGAGGCAGAGTGACTCAGTGCCTAGAAAGAAGCCCTCAGGACTGAAGAGAGCTGACTTGGAAGTTCACGAGGTCAATCTCAGCGTCCTGTGTCTCTAAATTAGTGGAACTTGGGGTTCCACGTCCAAGGCGTAGTCAGAGTGATGGCACAGGGACGGGGTAGGAGACGGGAGAGCAGCCACACCGGGACGTGTTTCAGGCAGCCCCAGGATCCGGGCGGCCTGAAACAGGGAGCAGAGACGGGAGGCGGCAAGTCCCTAGAGGCGAGTTGCTGACTCACTCAACTTATCACTCATTTCAGGTACTCTTATTTTCTCCTCTTATAAACAATAATAACAGACTATTCGATAAGTATTTTATGAGACAAGTCATTTTTGGACATAGAATTTGCACTTGACACTCATAACATCTCTACATGGAAAACAGCTTGTTTTAAAAATAATGCTTCCAGTGCTCAAAGAGCTGCTGTTAAATGGCTGCTCTAACATCATGCAGTTAATGAGAAGAACTAGAATCACGACCTTTACCTCTTCTTACTCCTACACCAACCTTACATCTTTCCCTGAAGAGGGGCAAACAAAACAACCCAGGGTTTGGTCTCTTAAAAGAAAACAGTACTCTAAGTCTGTATCAGTCATTCACACTTTAGTATGATATAGTACATCCAGTGCCAAGAATAAAAGAAAGGTCCAAAAAGGGCTCCACCAAGGGGTGGAAGGGAAACAGTACAGTGAACATCAAAAAATAATTTCATAGGAACCCTTCCACACTGCTGGTGGGAATGTAAACTAGTGCAGCCACTATGGAAATTAGTATGGAAGTTCCTCAAAAAACAGAAAATAGAGCCACCATTTGATACATCTATTCCACTCTTCAGTATATTCCCCAAAGAATTAAAGACAGCATACTACAGTGATACTTGCATACCCCTGTCTATTGTGGCACAATTCACAATAGTTAACTCGGGGAAATAACCTAGGTGCCTCTCAACAGATGAATGGATAAAGAAAAAGGTGGTGTATATATACACAATGGAATATTACGCATCCATGAAGAAAAATGAAATTGTGTCATCTGAAGGAACCTGCATGGTGCTGGAGATCATCGTGGTAAGTGAAATAAGACAGACCTAAAAAGTCAAAGTTAAAGATTTCATGTTTTATCTCCTACATGGGATAAAAAACCAAAGCAA